>JAPYYX010001667.1:0-23174 GCA_030522605.1 Cremastinae sp. B BG-2022a
AAAATTGTTCAAAACTCCAAATTTCGCTGTTTTTTCTATTTTTCAAATTTATTTTTTGGATACCTCGGAAACTATTGTAGCTACAAAAAAGAATCTTCAAAGAGAATATTTTGAGCTATCAAAAAAAATATATTTCGAAAAAGAATTGAGATATGCCAAATTTACAAAATTTTTAATTTTTCAAGGTCATCGAAATTGACTATCGACATTAAATTTTCGGCTCAAATATTTTTGTGATACATGTGTCGCACATCTGAAGAAACTCTGAAATTTTCAGAATGGTGTTTTTTGTTTGTTCAAATATAAATCCAAAAATAAAAAGTAAAATTTTTTGAAAATTCATACTTTTGAAAAATCAAAAAACACCATTCTCCAAATTTCAAGATTTCTTTAGATATGTAAAGGCTGCAATATAAAAAAATTTGAGCTGAAAATTTAATGTCAATAGTCAACTCCAACGATTTTTAAAAATTTGAAGTCTTATAAATTTGTCATTTCTTAAAACTTTTTCTTGAAATGTATCGTTTTTCATATTCTCAAGTATTCTCTTTAAAATTTTTTTTCGTATCGCTACAATAGCTCCCGAAACACTGGAAAAATAGCGAAATTTTGAATTTTCCATAACTTTAAAAAAATTGTTTTCCTTTGGTAGAACTTTGTTTCATGATGAAAGAAAACTTCCCACCAAAATTCATCCAAATCGGAATCATCCAAATCGGAAGGGGTCGATTCCAACTATTTGATCGATTTGATATGGAATGACCCAAATATATAATAATTATAATTATAAAACATAAAATATGTGAATAAAAATTTGTATCTTGCTGTTTGCATTTAAATAATTGTATACAACTCAAATAATTATTTTTGTTTTACCAAAAGCTTCCAATTTGGATTGTACGTGTGAAAGAAAATTTATAAATATACTCCGTACGTCAAGCGACGAGTTTTCATCGTATATTTAATCACCATATTTTTAATTGATTTTTTTAAACGGGCTAAATTGGATTTTTATCGATAATTATTAGCGATAAGCGGAGACGGTTCTCCAAATGAGAACGGCGACGTTTCCATTGGTGTACATGTGGAGCATTGTTTTCTCCTGATGCGTCACGGAGAAACCGTACGCTTCTCCGACCACCACCTGGAACGGAGAGCCGAACTTTTTGTCCATGCTCTCCTTTATCAGTCGCGCGGCTTGCTCGTAATTCTCTGAATGCTTTTCTGCTCCGGTCACGCACAAGTCCAACGCTTCTTGCTTCATTTCTTCGTTCATATCAGTTTGCTAACGAACGCATCATTTATTCGTACATTTTCTTTTTTTTTTCAATTTTTATGTCAAAAATATCGATGATTACCTTGCATAACGAATATGTATGAAATAACAAGACAGGAACCTCTTTTTTTACTTCTCCTGCTGACATTTTTCGACAAAAATCTTCTATTTACTGGATAAATAGTAAAAAAATGACGAATGTGAATTTAGACGCAACAGTTCGTTTGTTTTGAGAAACAGAATCATTTTTCCTTAATAGTATAATAACAGATAACATTTATTTTTATCATTCGTTAAATAGACGTGTCGGTTATTTAAAAAAAATGGTTACATTTTATCAACGACGAAAAAACGTACAACGGTTACAAAAAGTTATCGGCATAAAATATTTCTAAAAATTCGAAAACAAAATTCTAGTTTAAATATCTCGTACACTAATTTTTATAAAACTGTGATCTTGTTGGTCCGTAATAGCTGTATTATGCTTGCTCAAAAATGGCTCTAAAAAATGCATGTCGATATTGCACTTTTTCCGTAAAATTTATCAACTTGGGGATAATTTGAAGTGAATAAACGTTTCCGGTATAACGAGAATGGTGAGTCTATTTGTCACGTATTTCCAGAATGATTGAAAATTAGTTCTTCCTATCTCGATAGAGTGGTCGTACTGAGAACTAAAACTACAGCTATTCAGTCTTGATTTTTTTTTCCTTCAAATTTCCGTCCTCGTACTCTTGGTCTCATACCAAAGTTATAATTTTTTAACTTCATGTAAGTTCGATATTCGCGACATGCAAGTATTTACAATAAAAAAAAAACAGCAATTGATTTTCGATTATCGAGCAACTTTGCTTCAAATCGATCGACTAAGATGCCTGAAACTGTGTGACGAGAAGTTTCGTGGCTTTGGCTATGTCGTAAGCGCACGAGCGAACTTGCTGAAGACAACGGTCCATGTGCTCGGCATCATTGGTGCATCTCTGCAAACCTGCGCATTCAGCTTGAAGCCGACCGGTGTTTCCGTTTAATTGTCTCAGGGCTGATCTGATGTTATCATCAATGGGATTCTGAATAAAAAAAGAACAAATAGAGTCTACTACTTCCTTATTTTTTATAAAACTTTGTTACGCTTACTACTTTGAAGGAAACAATTTAGATATAAAGGTGTGTGAATACGATCAGAGTTTCTGGTTATAAATGTGTCCGAGTTTTGGTAACAAAATTTTTCGATTGTAATATTTTCCTATTACCGCCGAGAAATCACGCCATACTTATGAATGAGGCTCAAAAATGTTATTTTATGCGAGTTTTTAGTAATTTTACTGGTATGAATTATCGAAATTTAAAGATCGAAAAATTGTCCCACTAGAACTCGGACACAGTTCTCGGACAGTGTTCACACACCTAAAGATTCGAGTACTTTTTTTTGGGCGATTTTTTTTTCTTCACTCCCGGCACGAAATTTTGTTGAGGATACTAAAAAAAAAGTTTCCTCAAAATTTGAGCTCTTAATATTAATATTAAATACTCGCCCTCAGCGTGTGAAGATTTTCCATTTAAAATACACGTAAAGTTGAATTTGTTTTTTTTCAAATTTCCATAGGTCAGTGGCATTTCATGCTATCGACTCGTTCGAGAGCGCAATTTACTCAGGATTCCACGCTCTGCAAAAATGCTTATTGCGATGTAGCTATGACTTAGAATGGCGAAGCAGTATTTGGTTCGCAAATTCATGAAAAAGGCAAATTACGCACAAATAAAAGTTTATTATTTGGGAAAATATCGATCTGAGTGATTCGGCCCAAGCGAGGATTTTTGGAGCAAATTAAATTAGCTATCAATTTGTCATTTGTGTTTTTTCTGTAAGTTCAGCCATTTACGAAATATCAGCAAAGAAACAAAAAATTTCGATAAGGACTGACTTTAGTGACTCGTACAGCTTCACGATTCTAAGTCACAGCTATATCGCAATGGGCACTTTTGTAGAGCGCGGAATCCTGAGTAATTTGCGCTTTCGAATGAGTCGATAGCAAAAAATGCCACTGATCTATGGAAATATGAAAAAAAATTAAGTTTACGTGTATTTTAAATGGAAGATCTTCACGCGTTGAGGGGGAGTATGAAATTTTTATATTAAGGGCTCAAATTTTGAGGGATCTTTTTCATGAGTATACTCAACAAAATTTTGTGCCGGGAGTGAAGAAAAAAAAGTTCCTTAAAAAAAGCACCCTAATATAAGATATTAAAATATCTCGAATCTTACGAATACAGTATTTGTTATCGAACCTGTGGAAATATTGCGGTTAATTCCGCAACTGCGACTCGGATTCTCTCCGCGCAAGGCACAAAGGTTTCCCGTCGTCCAGGATCCTGCATCGCATGCCACAGTTCCTGGATTCTTCTCGTCACCTGTTCAGTCCTCCGGGTGACTTCGTCGCACGGAGGCAGACTTGCGCTTCCGCAACCCCAAAGGATTTGCGTTGTATTTGGGCGCGTCAGAGATTCACCCTCGCGTTTGGACTGTTGAACAATTAAATTTGTTATTCAAATGTCAATTGTATTTTTCGTAATTCTATACATCAACTATCTTGTTTTTACCTGACAAAT
Organism: Cremastinae sp. B BG-2022a; assembly: GCA_030522605.1. Lineage (NCBI taxonomy): Eukaryota > Metazoa > Arthropoda > Insecta > Hymenoptera > Ichneumonidae > Cremastinae sp. B BG-2022a. Next base: position 3,884 of record JAPYYX010001667.1, read on the forward strand.
GTTAGTCGTCCAGGGTGTCGTTTTTCGGAGTCCTTCACGTGTCTCGTACATGGAAGCTGGCCTCTGACTCGTTCGGGACACGGACGTTTTTATGTCAAGAACTGGCTCCAGCTCAGGTTCTTGCTCTCCACTTACATGGCCATTTATAATATCATTATTAGAAGCTTTGGTTTTCATTTCAGCCTGAAGAAAAAAATGGAATATCGATAATTAGCTCTTTTTTTACTTTTTTTATCATCTCCAATATTATTCAGAATTTTTTTGAAAAGAGAATGAAAAGTCGTATATTTTCGTTTAATTTCATGAGAATTAATTTCGTAATTTAGAATTTTGATATATTTTTTTAACCCCTAATAGTCATGGGGTTAAATACACCCCAACAATTTTTTTATATAAAAAATAAAGCGAATCGAAAATAATCTACGCAGTCTTTCAAAAAAGGTTGAAATAGATTGTGGAATTTTTTAAAACTTTTTTAAAATAATTTTTGAATGATTTTTCAATCACCAAAGTGAGTGAGGTGAATTACACACCTTGTGACTATTACGTTATTATTTCGAGTTGCGACTACAGGGGGTTAATAAACCATCATTACTATTTTTAATTATATATTCATTATTTATACCTGCATCATTTTCTTGAGCTCTTGATTCTCCTGTGTAAGTCTCGCGATCGTTCGTTGATAGTCTCGCATTTCTTCCTGCAGTTCTTTGATGGTTACTTCCGAGAGATTCAGTTGCTTCTTCAGAACTTCAACCACCGATGGCAAACCCTTGGCCATTGGGCTGAGAGCTTTCTACAATTTGATTGTCATTAAAATAACGACTGCTGCATCGAACGCGCAAATGTTAATTTCAAGGGAAAATGCCTATTTTTACTTAATTTTCTGATTCTTATTATTATTCAGAATTTTGTTGGTGTTGGTTTCTAAGGAAGCATTCATTTTCAAATTGGTTCATTAAAGGTATGAAAACATGCTTTGCGTTTTTAAGGTAGTTCTGTAGGTACAGTCAAATCAAGAAAATTTTGTCTTAAGGTAGTCCTGTCGCTACTCCACTTTCCATTAGATTTCGTTGAAAATTTGCACAAACATTATTTGATGCCACGTGTGTAAAATTTCAGGGGCTGTTACCGACCGAAAAGCGAGATATTTATTCTTAAAAATCGTCATTGTTCGCAACTTTCCATAAGAGCTCGGGTCAAATATCGCCATTTTCAACAACGATTTTTTCGATTTTTCGATCGATAAAGCCTGTTGAAATTTTGCACACGTTTTTATATGAAATCCAAGAAGCTTTAATTAGTTTTTTAGGAAAATCCACCGAAAAAAATTGTTACGATTTTGTTTACTAGATAACAAATAAACTTTATGCAGGATCAACTTGAATTTTGAGTATGTTGTTCTTCAGGCGATTTGCAACAACTTTTCTTGATGAACTTAAACGCTTAGTTCGCTTGAAATGTGAGAAAAACGAGGTACAAAATTTCGATCCCCCCACCAGCGACAGAACTACCTTAAGATATATTTTTGTACCATGCGTTTTTTGAGTTTCCGTTTATTAAGGATGTTGACTACCTACCGCCCCATCCAAAAATTGAATTTTATTGAAATTGATAAATACTCAGATTCGTATTGCAACAAAATTAATGTGAAAATTAGTTTCGTATTTGTTCATGCTAATGATAAAAAAATCGTAAATTGTAAAAAATTTGTTTCAAATAATTATTGTTTTTTAATAATTTTGCTTTCACAAGTGAAGATTAACTTTTGGATGTTTTGAGCAAACTTCATAATGCTAAAATCTCGATAGTGGAAACTGTTTTACTTTTTAAAAAACGATGAAAACTACGTCCTTCGTCTTTTGTTATTCATTTTCTAAAACACATGCTTGCTAAATTTGTTGATAAAATTACACAATAATTCTTGTATGTTTTTCCTCGAGTGTGATTTTTTTGATATTTTTGGCATTATTTTTTGCAACAAAAAGATTATAAAAAAATAACCGCGATTTTACTACAATTTCCATAGGCCGCGTGTAATTTGTGAATTCTAATTTCTCAGTAACCAGCTTCCTAATCGTCGTAAAATTTGAGCACGATATTTTAAATACTTCACACAAAAACATAGCAAATTTTCAGAATTTAATCATAATTTGCGATTTGGGACTCGACACCCTTAAGAAACGTTACAAATAGATTCAAGAACGATATACTCAAAAATCATCATCAAACAGGACCCTGAGTTGCTACATCCGTATGAAAAAAAATCTTATAATTTAGAAAAAAACTAAAGAAACTTCTTCGAAGTACTAAAAAGAGGTATGCAAAATTGCCAGATGATTCATCATCTAGAAGTCAAGGTATTTAGGATTGAAAATCTCAATATTTAAGACGTGCTCTTATGAGAGAGAATTAAAAATTGCGATTTTTGACAGTAAATATCTCAATAGCTACGTAGTGAACCCTCTGAAAAACTGATACACGTATGCAGGTCACATCAAAGAAGGCTTGTGCAAATTTTAAATTAAACCCTAAGGACTAGAAAAAAAATTAGAACTACCTTAAGGGGGTTCTGCTATGAAGCGATTTTAAAGATAATTTCTTCAAAATTTACATAAACGTTCTTTAGCATCGTACGCAAGCGTGTGTTAAATTTGAAGAAGTTTTACCACATATTAATCGAGATATTAAATATTGAAAATCACGATTTTTCAGAGCTTCCCATAAGAGCCCACGTTAAAGTTGCTATTTTTAATATTGAATATCTTGATAACTAAATGGTAAAAGCATCTCAAATTTTCCCAGCATTTTGATGCAATGATAAAGAATGTTGACATGGTTTTTTAAGAAGATATCTTATAAAATAAAGAACCCGGGGCTTTGCTATTCAGTTTACACGGGGAAAAATACTTGATACGGCCCTTAGTAGCAGAACCTCCTTTACATGCACGATTTTTCGGACGAGGGATTGTTATACATGTGTATATACTATTTGAAAAAAAGAAAACACAAGTACACGAAGATTGGCGCACTTGCCTAGAAACAATGTCTACAGCACAGCCACGTGCTCAGACGATTTCTTATTTGTGGCTTTCGTACTATCGCTGGTACCTTCAACGAATTGTTTTCACAAACCGTTACTACTTTTCATTCCCGAAAAACCAATTATTTTATTGTTTGGGACACCAGCCAAAAAATTCTTCAATTGTCTTTTTTAATTTTACTATTCTATTTCAAATTCTATTTTACTACAATATGAAAAATGAAAAGCATTTTTGTGTACATGTTGATTTCGCCAATGTCCTTTACCTCATTATCGATGTTCACTTCTGTCGTGGATTGTACACCCAGAGGATTCGTAGACGTGAGAGCTGCATAATCATCGTCCGACGCAACGCTGTCGTAAAGCGGCTCATCATCGGACATCTGCGATCCATGTTTTCCACGAATTTGTTCTTTGCGAAGCATCGAAACCGTTGGGTCTATTTTAAATAAAGATTTTTTTATTTAAACATTTTTAATAGTATTCTATTCTGTTGAAATATCATTTTTTATGTTTTTATTTTAACGCGTAGTAAGGAATTCAAATTCTAAATTCATTACGTGTATTGAGTGAATTTACTTTTTTATCAATTATGGATTTTTCGTATAATTTTTCATCGAAAAATCGATATCTTATTTGGCTTCTTTATCAGTTTTTACAAAAATAATTAAGGAGGAATCGGAGGTATTTGTAAAGTGATGAGAAAAAGGTAAAATTTTGTAGACTTGTTTGAAAACGGCTTGTGCCAATCCTTGTGCCAAATTTGAGAATGATTCATTGAATGGTTTTAAAGTTATGAACTTTCAAACTTTATAAAATTCAACATTGTGTCTTATAGAAAATTCATATAAATGTTCTAAACATAAACAATAAAGATACCATCTCCGTAAAATTTTGTTCATGTTTCATATGAGTATTTAATGCTGATTCCAAAATTTGAAAGCATTTCACTTAATTTTTCTATTTTAATTGTTTAAACAATGTCAATTGTTAAAATGGTTTAATTTATAATCGAAAGTTCTTAATTGCTATTGTAGCTAATACACAAAAAATTCAGAACCCTTTCAAAAGTCTCGAAAGTCAAAAATTCGCAAAACTTGCGTTCTGAACATACTTCTGACATAGATTGTACCTCCAAATCCTCCTTAATTCAATACTTCTTGGTATCGCTCTTGGCTATAAAAATATTTATTTCAGAATCAATTTCGTAGTTCTGACCTTCCGGAGGAGTAGAATTGGCGAGAGTGTGCCTGTACCCGGCTTCAGTGAGAAGATCTATGATGAGCGTTGCGAATTCTTTGGGTGTAAAGCGAGCCAGTTTTTGTCGACCTTGATTCCTCGTCGACGACAGTTGAGGATTAACCGGTAAAAATGGTACGGTGCATCTTTCCGGTAACGTTGCAGTTGACAACCATACTGTTAAAGAAAAAACGATTCATTACATTTCATACGAAAAAAAGTGTCTCTAAATCTACGATGCTTTGAAACACATGATCTATGAAATTTCGAACGAATCGTGCACGGATTTTCATTGGTAGATTTAGGATCAATGTGGTTGATAGAATTTTCGTGATTATTATTAAGAAATTTTGGTCACCAATCGAGAATAAAATCATCAAAGGAATAATGTCAAGAATTATGTCAAGTTTCAAACAAATTTTCAAAATGTTGAATTGGCCAAAGTTTCTCAAATAATCATTGATTATACGGGTCTGACAATATGGCGCGACTTACCACGATGGAACAAAACATTCAGTTTCTTCGGGGCTAACTTACCTCTCCTCGATTAGGCAATGAAAAATATCATGCACATTAATGAGATTTAATACGTCGTTGAGAGGAATTTGGAATTTTTTTTACTTGTAAAATGTTTTTTATGTGTTTTGGATATTAATCTATAAATACGAAATCTGTCATTTTTCTAGAAGTGTTTCTAATAAAGCAATGTTGGACAACGATAACAACATTGAGCACACATAAAGTTTTTGTACAAGGAGAGTAAAATAATTGATGAAATGATTTCGATAGCCGGCCGTAGAGAAAAATGAGTATGACTTCGCAGAAAAAAATTTGCGCTTTTTTGTTTTAAAATTTAAAAAGCGAGTTGGCTTACTGGTTTCGGTCTCACGTCGATCGACCTCATCGTATACATCCATTGCGAGTTCCTCGAGCAAATAATTGGGCAACTGTAATTATTAAAAAAAATTTTTTTAGCTATTGACAACATTTTTCCTACATTTCTTTATATTAATAAAACACAGTATGAATTGGAGATAATAATTGTACAAAATCACACCTCTTAACATGAGCTCTTATGAGGCATTTAAAAAAGTTGCAATTTTCAAAAATCATTATCTCAACTTCTAAACGGTCAATCTCGTACAAATTTTAGCAAAAGTCGCGTATTATATTTGTCTCATTATAAGCCAAATTTCATTTAGAAATCTTTAATATTAATCTTTACATGGGACACGCAAGAACCTCCTTGAGTCAGTAAAATATGAATCAATAAAAACCATTTGTAGACGACTGCGAGCCTCGAAAGTGAGCTCGGTTCGCTCAAGACTCGCTGCCCATTTTGGAATAATCAGATGCTCCGATGTCCGATGATCTGGCTTTTTCGAACACACGTAGAAGGTCAGGCGATCCGTCACTTCGTACATGCACTCGACTAGTCTTTCGTGTAGCTCCAAGTGACCGGACATTCGAGCAACATCCGCCGGCGTCTGACCGTTCGTGTCGACGATGCTGGGATTCCCTCCATTCACGATTAAAAGTTCAAGCTGAAGATGTTGCCCAGCTCGAGCTGCAACGTGCAAGGGTGTCGTACCCTTTTCCTGCAAAGTAAAATTTGTTTACTTAAAACTTACAGCCGAATGTATTCCACGCTATTTCAGTTGCCCTTGGATTTTGCAACTCCCATATTTTGTTAATTTGATTCGATGCACTCAAATTTAAAATTTTTTTCCATCTAATAACAACGAATATTTATGCGAAATTTCAAAAAATTCTAAATAATATAACTATTAATAGTATTCTAATTCTATATAATTCGAATGATAATAATTCTAAATAACTAATAATAGTTTCTTACAAAATATTTAGAAAAAAATTGAAGAGCACATAATTAAGACGATTCATGTTTGATATTTAAAAATTTGTTAGTGGCATATTTTTCAAAAAATTTTTGTTATCGGGAGTCCATCTAAGAACAAAAATTTAGAAAAAAAAAGTTAAATTTGACCCATTTTCAGTAGAGTTATGGTAGTTTGAAAAAAATGACGCAATTTTCGAAAAATTCATATATGTGAAACGGTTGAGCAAAAAAATTTGTGAAAACATTTAGGAGAATAAGTAATTTCAGCCAATTATGAAATCTAGAAAATTATCAAAAAAATCGGTCACAAAATCCAAAAGCGACTGAAATGGCATGGAATTCCTTATATCCATATGCATTTTGATTTTCTGTGCATTAAATTTGTTTCTTCAACTGAATACTCAATAAAAATATGCTGAAAAATTTGCCCCATGTCTCAACTGCTCCAAATTTGAATTTCAGTAGATCAATAATATAAAACTCATACTTTGTAGAACTAATTTGGATTGGCTCCTTGAGCACGCAAGCGAAGCGAAATTTGTTTCTTCAACTAAATACCCAATAGAAAAATGTTGAAAAATTTGCTCCATAATGTCTCAATTGCTCCAAACTTGAATTACAGTAGAACAATAATATAAAACTCATACTTTATAGAAATAATTTGGATTGGCTCCTTGAGCCAGTAAGCGAAGAGAAGTCTCTAGATTTGAAGTTCTCACGCTGCTATGCAATTGTCTGCTGAGATCTTCCTCGCTGCACATTTCATCTTTGCTGGGTCGCAGAACGAAAGCTAATTGCTGATGTTTGGCCTTGATAAAGTCTGCTTTAACAGGGCTGTAAAAAATTATATATCGATCTGAAATAAATTGCAACCAGCTGCGATCTCTTAGAATATTCGAACTCACTGCAGTGGATCTTTAGGTTGTGGTTTTCGTCTGCTGATCTTTGAATTGCTTGGGTCCAACAGAGAATGCTCCCAAATGCTATTTGCTCCACTGTCATTCAGCGTGTGCACCATCTGCAATTGAAACAGGATTTAAGCTCTCGCTGACTATACTTCATTGTCAGATGAAAAAAAATTCCGGTATTACTGACAGAGAGCAAATGAGGATTCCAGACTCCCTTGTGCCGAGATTTTATATGAGAAATGTGACGTCCGAGACTGCGATGAATACTGCAACACTCGTCGCAAAGTAAAATTGCTCGATTTAGAGATGCCCAACCAGGACCTACGGAGTTTGGTCATTAAAAAAAAATGATGAATAAAATAAAAAACTTTAACTAAAAAACTTGCGAATTGTTGTGGTAAAGGAACGCAACAAATAATCGTTCCGAGAAACAAAAATCACGTGATATTGTCACGATAAAACAAAATAATAATGAATTGTTGAAATAGAAAAAAAATAAAATAAAAATCATACCGAGAGCTCCACAATCGGCGCACAAATCCGAAGAAACCTTGTACTTGGGGCGAGCCATTGCCAAGTTTTCTTCTTGTCAAAATGAGTTTAAAGCCCTCCTGTCTGAGTGTTTCGTAATGCTCTTCGCAGTTTCTCAATAGTCGGTAAGTACTCTAGGATTTCAAACTAAAATGATCGAGTCATATTACATGTTCGTGATAAAATGATCGAATCGATGCGACCAAATTCGACGAAAACATAACTCCGAACTATATGGACGAGCCGAGTATGGAGAATAGAGAAATGATCACTGCATGGCAAAATCAGTAGAAGAGACGAGCTCAGAAATGGTACATGTAACAAAAGTGCCGCTAGGAGCGCATTGTCAATCGAGTGTGTACAAATCTACTATTCCCCAGCCGGTACATGCGATCGAAAAAGTTTTGCACATCTTTTCTCCTCCTAGCTCTTTTTTTTTTATCCACAAAGTGTGTCGACTTTCATACGTAATCAGAATGTTTCTTGTTTTGCCGAATTTTTTCAATGACAATAAAGTTTTTAGAATTATGTTAAAAGTAAATCCTTTTTTTCAGTTGCAAATATTGTTTTTTTTTAATAAAAAATAATATGTACAGAGAAACGAAATTTTTACTTTCCAAACATGATTTTTAATAAATTTCAACAATTTTGAATATCTTTTTTCGTTACGGACGGCATCGAAATTTTTTGGTGAGAAACAAAAAAAACTAGAACACATTTATTGGTGAGAAATGATGAATTCCAAGAAATCAAGATTTTTGATGAACGGCAATTGGAGTACGTAAAAGTGTACTGTGTACTCAGGGAATATTGTGACTTTGATTTCATAATTCCAGGAATTCTCAATCCTCCTGTAATATTGTAAAACATTCACAAAATATATCAGCAGAGCATATTTAGCGTAAAAAATAAAGCGAGAAGAAAAACATATTTGTCGACTGCCAAATTTTGAAAAAGAAATTTTTTCGCGACAAATCCGAAATATTCCTAGTTGCGATATTTTTTGCGAAACAATCTAGCTAGATACATTTCACGTCATCCCGGTGGTGAGAAAAATGGTAAAAGCGTAAACACGTGTAGCCAAATCGACGATCCTTCTCACGTATGCACGTACGCGGCTACTCCATTTATCGTATGTCAGGATCATTTTGATTCTTACTCCGGATAGTGAAATCAACCGATGACCGAAGCTTTTTCGAGTGCAACAGACGATTCGACGGAAGCTCTCGTTTTTTTCACCGTTGAATAATCGGTCCGGTAGAGAGAAAAGTTGGAAAATTGGCGCTCGCGAGGAAGTCTGGGAATAGTGCGAGAGAGACGGAGCGACCGATTCCGAGCGGCGTCCGAGCGAGAGGGGCAAAAAAGTTTACGGGAGAGACAGCGAGTGTGCGGCAGCAGCGACAGAAACACACTAGAGTGGGAAGCGGCCATTTTATGTTAGTATGACGTAGAGGCTGGGTGTAGCACAGCTTCGCGTTACAAACTTTTTTGGGTGTTAAGTTAACGGTATTTAATCGAATTTACGATACGCGCAGTGCGAGCCATTAAATATATAATCTCGGATGCTCTGCGAGCGAGGTAAATGAACGGTGAAGCAAGGGACATTGTGATCTGTAAATTAAGCGGTAGACAAGATAAAGGTGGTTGAGGGTAAAGTGAGGACAGGAACGTGTGGGACAGAGCGCGCGCGAGAGGGAGAGAGACGAAAACACGCGGAAAGAGGAAAAGTGCGAGCGAGAGCGTTAGCACCGAGAGAGAAGGAAAAAAGAGCTGCCGCGAGCGGGAGGGGCGAGTAGTGAGAGAGAGAGAGAGAGAGAGAGAGAGCGTGTGAGTACGATCGTCGGCGAGTTGAAAAAGCGCAAGCATGAGCGAGGAATGCCATCCCCGTACTCTTTACGTGGGAAATCTCGACGCCTCGGTTTCCGACGAGCTGCTGTGCGCCCTTTTCTCACAAATCGGAGCGGTCAAGGGCTCCAAGATAATACGTGAACCCGGCAATGATCCTTACGCCTTCGTCGAGTTTACCAATCATCAGAGCGCCGCGACGGCCCTTGCCGCCATGAACAAGAGATCCTTCCTCGAGCGAGAGATGAAGGTTAACTGGGCGACGAGTCCCGGCAATCAGCCAAAACTCGACACGAGCAATCACCATCATATATTCGTCGGCGATCTGTCACCCGAGATTGACACTGACACCCTGAAGGAGGCCTTTGCCCCCTTCGGCGAGATCAGCAACTGTCGAATCGTGCGCGACGCACAGACGAACAAGAGCAAGGGATATGCGTTTGTGTCGTTTGTTAAGAAAAGCGAAGCCGAGGCTGCGATAAACGCTATGAACGGACAATGGCTAGGTTCGCGTAGCATTAGGACAAATTGGTCCACTAGGAAACCGCCGCCTCCCAGATCCGAAAGACCTAGACACTCCAACAGTTGCAAACCCAATTACGACGAGGTATTTTATCATTCCACGCTCATTCTCATTGCTTTCTTTTTTTTCTATAGATGCGTCGCTGGGTTCGTGCAGTCATTGTCGCAGGAGACTCCATCGAAAACTAAAGATTCTCGATATCGAGGAGATAACTGAAGATAGAGAAAGCTCCATGTATGAGCAAAGAAAAAAAATCAGAATTTTCTTGGATTCTCCAAAACACAGTTTAAAGGAGATATTTTGTTTGTTTTTTGTTTGAACGCAAGATGAAAAACCAGATTTGCTCATTATTTTCATTTCTTACATAATTTTTTCTCATGCTAATACATTTATGTTGTATCTATGCTTATATTTCGGTTGTAAATATTATTGTCACCTGATAAAAGATTTTTTTCACAAATGCTTTCCAAGCGGAATATGTTCTCTACATGAAAATTGTAAAGAATAAATGAAGATTATCTTTGAAATGCCAATTATCGTGATTTCGAATGTGAAATAAAATTTGCTTCGTAATTTCAGGTATATAACCAAAGCAGTCCTACAAACTGTACCGTCTACTGCGGCGGTTTCACAAACGGCATAACGGACGACCTGATAAGGAAAACATTTTCGCCGTTCGGCACGATCCAAGACGTGCGAGTTTTCAAGGAGAAAGGTTACGCGTTCATTAAATTTACTACTAAGGAAGCTGCGACGCACGCGATCGAGGCAACGCATAATACGGAGATCAACGGTAGCATCGTTAAATGTTTTTGGGGAAAAGAAAACGGGGATCCAAACAGCGTAGGACCTAATGCTAATCAACAGGCTCAGCAGGTATTGCATTCATCAATTTCCTTCATTAGTAAATTTCGTCTATTGCTTCAAAATCACTTTACACTCAGCAACACCAAATTCCGAACAAGTTTCAGTTTTTCTTGGATATAAAATATACAAAAACAGAAATGATTTTTTTGGGAAACGAAATGATATTGAAAGTGTACATCGTGTCGCACGAGTTGAGATTTCATGATTATTTTTGTATGTCCATTCGTCAAAGAATTTATCAATGAATAATTTTTTTCGGTGCAGGTTACGGCGGGAGCAGGACAGTATGCCTACGGATACGGTCAGCAAATGGCGCCTTATTGGTATCAGCAAGGTTACCCACAGATGCAGAGCCAGTTTTTGCAACCAGCTCAATATTATGGCCAATATTATGGTCAGCCACAATACATGAATACAAGTATGAGGATGCAAGCGCCAACGGCTGGTACATGGCAGCCGGGTCAAGCGACGGCGGCGCCACCGGCAGCGACGGCACCTCTCCAGCCCGGCCAACAGCCGGCCATGGTAGCTTACAGCATGCACCAATATCCCACGCAATGAGAGGTCATCTGACGATATTCACAATATATAAAAACAAGGGAAAACGAATAAACACATACATAAATACATACAGGTACACAAAGACACGAGTACAGGCTAAAATGCCGAAGCGGAGAATTTACGTACGGATAAAACATGATCGGGGATTCCTTCGGATTTCGTTTATTTCTCAACGAGCACGTGCACCTCGATAGCTTGAAATATGGAAACAAATTGACGAACGGATTAGGTTCATGAAAGAAAAAAAAAAGACGCGCGTGCTCGATAAGAAAACGAGAAATTCGTCACTGCAAACGAATATTAGAAAAAAGAAAAAGACATATTGTCCTTACGGTACGTTGTTACGACAACACTCTGCATATCTAAATCTCTCTCGTATTCTTTACCTCCCATAAAAAAAAGAAATCGAAAACATAAGAGAAAGGGTGAATCGTTGATGCTGCCGATTGCAGTTCGAATTTTTTTCTTGTTCTCTTCTACTTTTTTTTTGTAATCGCATTCACTTGTCATGTTACTTGCTAGCCAATTTGTAGCAAAGGTTTCCTTTCTTTGAAAAAAAAAATGAAAAAAGAATTTTCATTTCGTCGAGTCTTCGACGTTCACGCTACGGTCGCTGAGTTGTTTTTGGTTTTTTTCTTCTCTTTGCAACTGTTTTCGTTAAAATATGGAGGAACAAATTTTTCCAACGATTTCTCCATACTTTTGGAATACTTAAATACACACATACACAAATGACGACACATTTTTTTTTGTCGTCGAGAATGCAGTTATTGACGATTTACACGGCTATCGTCGGTGGTTCAGGCTTTTTCGCTCAAACGATCTTCTGTCCCTCCTCGGTTAACCGTCCAAAGAGAAAAATTGTTGGACTCGAGATACAAGAGAAGGCGACTCTCACGTGTAAAATGTAAAAAAAAAACTAAAATAAAAAAACGAGAATAAGAGAAATTATAATTGATCTGTTGAGATAATAGTGAAGAAACGAGCTTGCCAGAATTGAGCAAAAAAAAGTCCTTAAAATCAACTTCGTATCATGCATATAAAAAATAAAAAATTAACCTCGAACATAATTGATAAAATATATCTAATTTTCATTTTGTATTCTCATCGCTCCTTAGATTTCGTAATAAAATTCCTTCGTGCTCGCTCTTCTTCAAGCTTGCGCTCCACGTTTAAATACAACGGAGTAAAATGGAAGAGAAAAGAAAAAAGTCGAGCACATTTTTTGCGTTGTCGTGGTGGATCGAAATTTGTCAAAAAAAAAAACTACCAATTCGTGTCTTCCAGTCTGTACGGAGTTCGATCGAGTCACGGTTTTTCTTTTGTTTTTCCTCGACCGGGCGACGAGAACGTTTCTGTCAGCGTGCTGAACGCACTTAGCTTTAATATTTATTTTTCTCTTTTTCTCCCTCCGTATTCTGTGAAGCGTTTTTTTTTTCAGGAATACCGATGTCGGTTGTCTTATCCGGATATACAGAATCTTATCATTCCGAAAGCATTTTTTGTCTTTTCTTTATTGACGGAAATCGATCTCGTTGAGAGTCAGAGAGCGAATATCTTGTTTCAGCATTACTCGCGGTGAGAGTGTCTCGAGAGCAAAAAGAAATAAGCGAACGTCCCCAGCGAACGCTTGGATAAGTGTAAAGCACAATGCGAACCATCGACGATAACGTTTTTTGAGAGGAAAAGTCTCCGAGAGACGAAACATAAAAAAACACCTGAAAAACGAAAATCAAATCCGCTTGAAAAGTTAGAAATGAAGAAAAAAAGACGAGGAGGAAAACACCACACTCGACATAACCATGGCATACTAAACATGCGTTAAAACAAAAAAAAATGAATAAATGAAAGAGGAAGCAAAAGGCTGAGGTACGATAGGTAGTGACGGGATGCGAAGGATCGGCGAGCGCAAAAGATTTTGACTTTATGGGGTTAAATATATGAAACTGATCAGTGAAACGATTGAGGACATGAGCGAAAAAAAATGAGAAGAAAAAAAAAGTAAAGAATGTTATATAAAGAGTAATTTAGGTATGGCAGGGTGAGAGAAAGACCCCTAAACCCCCTTCGACAATGCATAGGATAATGTTATCTTATAATAAAAGAAAAACGAAAAAAAAAACAAACAAATTGTCCTTTGAACGAAAAAAGGAATAAATATTTAAAATACATTGCTACTCTCTTTCTCTTTCTTTTTTTCGAGTTTGTGATTTCGTTTCGAGTCCAACATTCTGACCACGATGTTGGGACATTGGGAAAAATGTAAACCTAACAATAATTTCAGCGATGAAACGAGAAAAAATCGTGCGTCGTCTTATCAACGTGACGGTGTCGACGGAAGCGTTCACAACAATACCAACAAAGTGGATACAGTTGCTCCTGAGTGACGAAGTGCTTGGGGTGATATTTAAATTATACGAGTGCGAGAGGGACAGGTGCAAAATGGATTTTCAATTTTCTCAGATTTTTGATATTTTAGAAAAAAGAGAATCACATTGCTCTTTTATGGAAAACAACTTTGATTATATTTTTTCTTCGAAAATTACTTATTTTCGGAGAAAATAGCATAGTTCGATTTTGTACGATATACGACACTCAAACGTCACCTTGAATGAGATGAAAAATTTTCTTTTCCTTCCCAATAGAAAAACAAAAATGTCAAGATACTTTTTTGAACGAATTCAACTTTATTCAATTATTTATTTTCTCCGAAAATTACTTATTTTCGAAGAAAATAGCATAGTTCGATTTTGTACGATATACGACACTTAAACGTCACCTTGAATGAGATGAACAATTTTCTTTCCCTTCCCAATAGAAAGACGAAAATGTCAAGATGCATTTTTGAAAGAATTCAACTTTATTCAGCCATTAATATTGTACAGGATTCTCTGATTTTCGGTTTGTCTGTCAAGGTCACTCTGGAAAGTAATTCGTTTTGAAAATTTTATTATAAACAAGACTGGCATCTACGGTACGATTGGGATGTGTGTATGTGACTGGCGAACTGCATAAACTCGCGTCTCGTCGCTAATTGTGATATTTCCCAGTTTCGAAGTTACATTCGGAGCCCACCTGTTCGAATGACTACATAGCAATTGTTAGGAGTGTAAATTACTTGAATAACAACCCAACGTTAAATATACAATATCGAATGAGGTCCAACTATGTCAATTACAAAAGTTTTTCAATTTTTGTTTTTCTTGTTTCTGATATCCCGACCTATTGTTTCATCGCATGTGGAAAAGTGCTTCGCAAAATTAACCTTTCTACAATAGTGATTCTCGGAAAAGCATCCGTTTTTTATTAGAAATTCTTTTTCGACCAATCTTCGATCGTAAATTTTTTTTCTTGCTAATGATAAATTATTTATTATATCTACGAGTGATAATAATTTTCGCAGAGTGTATATTCACTGCGCGAAAATATTCAACCGGTAACGGTCTCTGCGCAGCTTATTTCGAGCAACGAAACGGTTTCCGATTACCAGCGGAGTTGGGCAAAAAAGATTTTTTATCGTCGGTTGATAAATCGGCAAGGTACAATCTTTCAACAATATGGCTTTTCTTTTATTACATCTATGTCTTGTACTATCATAAAAAGGTTTCATAAACATATTTTATTAGAGAAAACGATAAGTTTTTTTTATTTACAATCACGAAATTGATCGACTATACAAATAAATATTCAACTCGTTTTCGCAACAAGATATAACGAGTATAAATAATCAAAATGCTAATTATACAATCGTTTGCGTTAAATTATCAGGAAAATGTTTTTCTATCGCGCAATCCACGAAAATGGCCAACGCTAAAGTTGCAAATACAATTAACGCAGATACAACATAACCTAAGGAGTTAGCAACTATTTTCTTTTATTTTTGGAAGAAATACTTTTCCCTTTTTTTCTATAATTCAGCAGGAAAAACAGCGTGTCGCATTTATTCGTCAATTGAAAAAAAAACCCGTTGCTACGATACTGCGATGTTATTATCGTCCAGCGGGTAACAGTTACGATCGTTTTCTGTTTCTTATCGCTATTACTTTATAAAAGTAGCAAAATAACCGGATCAAGGCTGAGCTGTATCGCGATCGGAAGGCTGTGGAAGATCGCGCTTAATTTTATCGCTTTTTTACAATTTTCTTTCCGTTCGATTCTGCGATCGATGCAGGATTTTATCAAAATGAAAGAGTGATGCGAGCGACTCCTCGCGGGTCGCGTTTGAGCTCGTCATTTTTGTCGTGCAAGACTGACGAAGGAGGAAAATAAATGGTAACGAAGAATTTGCTAACGAGAAAAACAAAGTCTTGCAATAAATCTTATGCCTAAACATTCACACGAGGATTTAATTTGCTAGTAAAATTGTTGCTCTTTCTCTCTCTCCCCTTTTCCTTTGAAAAGTGAACAAGTGTATACAAAGAGACAAAAGCGATACGATTATACTTTACAAATTTCCGATAATATCCAAGGAGACTCTTGGTACGAGTGAAAAAGAAAAAAAATACTTTTTTGGTTTACCAATTCCCGTTTGTACTCTTTTTACCCGAAACGTTGATTTTCAAGGGTTCTCTTTCCCGGAGCAAATCTTTTTCTTCCTCAACAATCTTGTAGCCTGGCAATATCAATTTAACATTTAACGTATGAATTTACTCTTAACATCACATTTCAAGCGGAATTTAAGCTGATGTTTAACCCATACGAGTGCGAGATCAAACGAATGCAAAAACGAATTCGCTATTTTCTCGGAGATATTCGATATTTCAGAAACAACAAAAGAATCGCATTACTCAGTGATCTTTTTTTTTCTTCGAAAATCTGAAGACACGGCAGAGTCTCGACGCGAAGTAATAAAAAAAATCGTCAAGATGCCGTGTCTTATTTACAGTAAGATTCAATTTTTTCAATTGTTCATTTTCAGAGAAAATAGCATCGTTGGATTTCTCATTATACAGGACAAACATCACCTTGAACAAATGAGCAAAAATACAAAATACGATTTCGACAGAAATCTCGTTGATTCTCGTCTCGTAGTTATCACAATGATTCGCTAACTTCGAAATAAATAGTTCACGTTATCGATCCTTTCATCGATGAGATCGATAATAAATCGTAGGTTTTCTTACATACTATAAGGGCGTAAACATGATAAGTGTTATAAGTGCGCTTGTTTTCGTTGTAAATCAAGGATATTCGACAGGATCCAATCGCTTCGATTCCAGTGTCCCACCAAGTTATTTGGCTACTTCTTAAAAAATTCTGGATTTATGCAACGGACTTCCGGACTCTCGAAAATTCTGACAAGGCCTTTTTCTCTTTCTCTTTCATTAAAATATCTTTCTTCGTCTGTCTATTTTTAAGAGCACAGGAGAATTAATGCAGATCGGCTTTCTCAGTTACGCTCTCAGAGCCTCGAGGGCGTTCGTTTTCCAAAATTCTTGATAAACAGAGGGATTTTTGTTTGTGGTATTTTGTACATGGAATCTTGTAAAAGTATGGATAAATATGCGTTTCTCTTTGTCGCTTAATCTTATTATCTTGTCTGGACGTGCGTGATTGCTTTTTATCTAATTTCGTTTTAATTTCCATTGTTCCTCCTTTGACTCACTTTTTTTTTAATCTTTCAGCTTTTATGTTTTCAAGGTGCTTGCAAAAATTGATAAAAGCCGTGAGAAAGTTTGTAACGTCGATATCTCGTCTTTTCACTGAGAATTTTCGTGACAACTCGAAGGTGTACATCAATTGTTGAATTGACGTACAACTTCTCGTCTCGAATTTTTCCGAGATCGTATAAAATTTGTCGCTCTCCACAAGGCTTCGGAAAAAGTTGCACTGTGTGCTATCCTTCATTCGGAGATGAAAATGTTTTCGTTTCTCCTTCATGGCAAGAGATAAAATATTTTTCTGGATCGACCAAGTTCAAAACGTAAGCTCAAGTCCCGTTTTCCGGGCGACGTACGAATCATAGGCTCACGTCGCCATATTCCAGGCTCCATTTTTCATATGCAGCCAAACTCGCGGGTGATACCGACCGCCGAATCCTTTTTAGAGAGTCCAAGAAATCTTGCATCTTGATGTTACGAACGAGGTTCAGATCTAGGGCCTTTACCTGTTCAGGATTAAGTTCCCTGATGGGCCCGAGGGCCGCGTCTTTCGCTAACGCCGTCAAATCGCTCCCGGAATATCCATCCGTTAACATTGCCATTTCCTCAAGTTCTTGACTTGTCAATGGATCATTGTGCTTCCCGAGAAGTCTCGTCAGTAACATCGTTCGCGTCTGTATATCCGGTAAAGTAACGTAAACCCGTTTTGGGAATCTCCTCAGAGCTGCTTCGTCCAATTCTTGAGGACGATTCGTAGCCGCCATCACGAGAACTCTCTCGTCAGGGTTACACGGTAGACCGTCGAATTCGACGAGAAACTCAGTCTTGAGTCGCCTCGACGCCTCGTGTTCGTTATCCCGCCTCTCGCTCAGCAGTGAGTCTACCTCATCCACGAATATCACCGATGGTTGAAGCTCTCGCGCTATTGCAAACAAGGCTCGTACCAATTTTTCCCCCTCGCCTACATACTTTGAGGTCAAGCTTGCTGCGGATATCGAGAAAAATGTCGCGTTGCACTGTGTCGCTACTGCACGTGCCAACAATGTTTTCCCATTGCCGGGTGGACCGAATAACAACAATCCACGCGCTGGTGTTCTTAAACCCGTGAACAATTCTGGTCTTAATGACGGTAATATTACCATTTCCTGAAGCGCTTGTTTAGCGATCTAAAAAATCAAATATGCATTTTCGATCAAAAAATGATTTATGAAAATTATTTAATACATTTTTATGAGTTTTTGGTACCTCTTGTCCGGCGATATCTTCCCACTGAACAGCTGTGCTTCCCTCAAGAATTTCGTCGAGTATTACTTGTGCAAGTTTTGCATCAACACCTTTGATTGCAGGGACTTTTCTTGTTGGAGTTCCACGATTGCTGTGCGAGCCGCTGGGTGTCCCGGGGCGACGAATCGGTGACCCGTTACCCGGTACAGAGAGTTGTCTCTTGATCGAGGGTGGCGTTCCCGAGGGTTTTATCGGTGTTGTCCTGTGACACGGAAGCGTTGGCGTTGAACGACCCATACTCCTCGGTAATGTTTGGCTCTTGCTCATTACAGAGCCCGCCACTCTTTTTCCAGGTACATTCAACTTCCTTCCCGATGCTGTTACAACAGACAAAATGTTTCCATTTTTCCAGTCATTGCTCTTTTATTTTCGTTACTTAGATTTTGTAAAAATAATCTTTCATTTTTGCCAAAGAATAAAGAAATTGTTTCGATTCTCAAGGTAGTCCTGTCGCTGCTGCAATTCCATTAGATTTCGTTGAAAATTTGCACAAACATTATTTTATGTCACACGTGTGTAAAATTTCAGGGGCTGTTACCGACTGAAAATCGAGATATTTATTCTTAAAAATCGTCATTGTTCGCAACTTTCCATAAGAGCTCGGGTTGAATATCGCGATTTTCAACAACGATTTTTTTGATTTTTCGATCGATAAAGCCTGTTGAAATTTTGCACACGTTTTTATATGGAATCCAAGAAGCTTCAATTAGTTTTTTAGAAAAATGGAATGAAAAAATTTTTTACGATTTTGTTTATTATATAACAAATAAACTTCATTCAGGATCAACTTGAATTTTGAGTATGTTGTTCTTTAGTCGATTTGCAACAACTTTTCTTAGTGAACTCGAACGCTCAGTTCACTTGAAATGTGATAAAAACGAGGTACAAAATTTCGATCCCCCGACCAGCGACAGGACTACCTTAAGGTGTTTTGGTACATAAGCGACTATGATCAGAATGTGATAAAATTTTGTCAGGATGTTCTTTAACATAAAATACGTGAACATGATTTTTTTCAAAATTTTTATCTAC
>JAPYYX010001668.1:0-22535 GCA_030522605.1 Cremastinae sp. B BG-2022a
ACGGAACACTGACCAACACACCAAAAAGTGTGTTGAAAACGGCGACAAGGGCTTACACGCTTTAAGTGTGTTAAAACAACACACTTGTTTTTACTGTGTTCTAATAACTTTGAGCGAGCAAAACATAACAGTAAAGCAAACGAATGGCTGTGTGTTATAAGAATTTATAATCTCAAATTTATGACAAATTTTAGTCAATTTACTTATCATTTTGGAAAATATTATATATAACTTTTTTTTCGAGATTTTGTAAAATTATTTGTCGTCATTCTTGCTGAAGGTATTGCTGATTGAAATTGAGTGAAAATCTCTTTGTGCTCTCAAAATCGGACTCGATTCATTTCAGAATTATCCTGTCTCCGTAAACATCTTACCTCGCCCCTCTGCCCTCTGCGAGTATTGACGCTAGCCAGGAACATCTTGGTCCCGTTGATTCATAATTGATAAATTTTTGTAAGAGATCTAAAATTGTCTTGTTGGCGCCCCAATAATCACGGAACACTTTATTTGCGACTCAAAGTTCTCGACATACGAGGAAAAATGTCACAGCTTATATGATTTATTTTAATCGTAAGAAAAAATTTTTTTTCTTCGAAATATATTCGGAACGCGCTAAAAAGAGATGTTTCTCCTTTTTAACCCTTCCGTGGTAACGTCATTTTTACTGCCTATACGCGGTAACGTCGGGTCACTCGTGTCCGATAGTTAAAAAAAGTCATTTAAAATGTTTTAAAAAATCTGAAAAAATTCATGATGACTTATTAACTATCCTGGATTAAGAATCAATCGAAATATTGTCGATTTTTTTTGTTTATATATATTTTTTCATACAAATACAGACGAAAACGCGTGAAATACCTTTTTTTTCAAATTTCTATAACTTTTGATCATATTAATATTTTTGAATTTTTCAAACGGGAAGGGAAAGCTTAAGGGTTGTACTTTGAAGGAAAAAAACTTGAATGCCCGTAAGAGTAAATAAAATGCTCAAGTTTCAAGCATGAAAAATCGGTTTTTTCGATATACGTATATAAATGTACGAATTGAAAAAAAAACATTTTCATATTTTTTCGTATCGTATCGTAAGCACGTATTTACGTTTAAGAATTCCATAGGAATCAATTTTCGTTGTATTTTATAAAGTATTTTGGCAGAACACACTTTTTTAATTGAAAAGTCGAATAAACAAAATTTTTAACCTTACACTTTTTATGCACGTACGTGGTAACGTCGGGTCATTCGTGCCTTTTCGAAAATTCAACCCGCTCTTCCAACTGTTGGAATGAAACTGCGACATCGATATTTGGCGATTTAATAGCCTACTACGACACAATTTTTTTCAATATAATTTCACCGGACTCCCTTCACCCCTTTCTGAGCTACGAGTACCGATCGCTTTTGCCGGGACAAAAAAAAGCCTATACAACGCAATGTTTAGTTTCGTGTCTATAAATAATTTCTTTGAAGATTATTTTGATGATTAAAGGTGTACTTGCTCTACACCTGTTATTTAGTTTCATTTCATGGAGATAGTGGACTCCAATCGATGAAATACTTCATTTCAATACTCAATTTCCAGCTGAATTCTGAGAAGATTGAGGAATAAGGCGATCGTATTCCAAAGGTGAGGAAGCATCACCAAATTGATGGAAAAAAACGAGGGAGAACCATAATCCTTGACTCTCGGACTAAATGAAAAAAAAAGTATCTTCTTCTCGTATATCTGTGTAGGATTGGATGAAAAAAAGCTATCTTCATCTCAAATTCCCTTTTCTTCACGGATGCATTAAGGGATCACGCGATGAGCGCTCGCACGGTTCACTTCTTACTTCTTCATTTCGTTCCAAGAGACTTAAAAAAATTATAAAGCTGTTGGATGTTGAATATTGATGATCTTTGTAACGTATCACCTATGACGCAAATATATTGCCAACAATTAAGAATTCTAAAAAAAACTTTACTTTTTTTATATTAGAGTTCAAAATATTCTTTATTAAAAAGATATACGATACATAACCGGTCGTATTAATTGTGAAGGTCGTGGTCAGCTTTTGTCACTCTTTCATTTAAATTTCTCCACTGATGAAGCAGAGCAAAACTTGACCACAACTTTCGCTGCAATCTACTCTAAACGCAGATAAAATACCCATTAAGGTGATATGGTTATGGTTCGATTTTCTACTTTAAGATCCAAAAAATAGACAATATAAAGATCATTGAAATAAAAACGGTGTCCAAATTTCTTCAAGATTTACCACATAGTTTTTGAGATATTAATTATTTTAGATCGATGATGTTACACGCGGTCATATGGCCGAGCCACAGTTAAACACGAACTTGGATGAAAAAATCAATATTCAAGATTACTTCAAAATTTAAATTTGTGTGCAACTGGTAAAATAACTTTTAAAAAATAAATGTACGAAAAATTTAGCACATTCACCACATATTTTCGGAAATATTGTGAGTTTTCAACAAGCGTGTCTCATTTATTGCGTGAGTAAGAGAGAGAAGTCCGATGAGGTGAAGATTTTGAGGTTAGCGATGTGAGTCAAGTTGCGAGCAAATGTAAAATCCGATTAATGAGAAAAAGTCAATTCGGTCTCGTTAAGAGTATAAAAATAAAGAAAATACATTCAATTTCAAGTACGCATCCGATTTATCCAAAGTATTGGTCATGTATTGACGATAATTGACAACACAAAAATCGTTTTTTATAGTTCGTCAACGACTTATCTGCATCGTGTATATCACTTTAAGGAGGTTCTATCGCTTTACAAGTTAAAATTATTTTCCATTATTTCTCGACGAAATTTGACATATAGACAAATACATACAATACGCGACCTGTGCTGAAATTTGAAATTTGAATATTTATTTTTGAAAACCGCAATTTTTTATAATGGCTCATAAGAGCCCGTATTAAAAAGGGATATTTTTACAATTAATATCTCGAAATCTAAACGGTGAAGCTTCCGTAAATTTTGCATACTTTTCAATATCACTTCAAATAATGTACAGGCAATTTTTCAACAAATTATAATGGAAACAATTATGCTTGATGAAATTTGCCTCTACTTTTCACGCTTAGTTGCTGTTTTGACTTACAAATATCGATAGAACCTCGTCAAGAATTATTTAAAAACTCCCTTTTCACATTATATCATATTGAAAGGGTATTTTATTATTATACCATATAATACAACATAAGAAGACATAACCTATCAACACCATCGGGCTGTCCAGTTTTATGAATTGATATGTCGAATAATTTCGAGTATTCCTTTATTCTTTCGGGTGAGATCGAGCCTAAACGCCAAATTAGGTCTTCGTAGTAAAGTAAATTTACTACGAAGACAGTGATAATGTAATTATAATGTGACAGGACGCGAACTCCTTTGTAATTATTGAAATACAGCGCAGAATAATTATAAGTAGTGCCTCTCAGTGTATTTTCTCTTCTTATTCTGTTCTATATATCTCTTCATTCTGTGTAAAAGGGTCACCGACTTTACCCCCCCGCCGTATGTTGGAAAAGAGTTTTATAAATTCGGATTGTCAGTTCCTCGTTGTGAACTGACGATTCGAACTCATCTGTTTGTGTTTAAAATTATTATTGAGGTGATGTTTAACCCATCCGAGTGCGAGAGAGACAGATGCAAAACGGATTCATTATTTTCTCATCAGAAAAATGTTTGATATTTCAGAAAAAAAACAAGAGAATCACATTACTCTTTGATGGAAAAAGAACAGCGTGGTTTTTTCCTTCAAGAAATATTTTTTTCCAGAAAAAAGTGTGTAGCGGGATTTTTACCGATCGGACCACTCAATAATATCACCTTAAAAAAAGAGCCCTGACATCAGCCCTTGACTCAGGTCGTGTCAGGTGGAAAAGGAAAATTTCTTTTGGTACTAAAAGGTTGGGGAAATTCTTCTGTCTCAATAAATAACTCAATATTTTGGAAGTAGTAAGCGTAATTGAAATTGCTCAATATTTTGAAATATAAGAGAAATAACACACAATACATACGGCATGTCGTACGAAATTGCGTTGTTCGTCACGAAAACGTGAAATCTAACATCCCATAGTAAAAATGGGATTGTTAACGAATAATAATGAAAAATTGATTTTCATTTGTGAATAATTAGATTCTCACTGAAATGTAAGAATAATATGAACGTCATTAAAATAAAGTGGACAAAGAACGCTTTCGCTTTTGAGGTGTGTTTAGAAAATTGATTGTACATGGGGTAATGGTCATTATATCTGAATCTTCCAGTCGTTATTTTCTAAAAAAATATTAACAAAAATAATCAGATTGATAAAACATAAATGTTTTCTCCAAAAAGTACACGACGTTGGAGCAAGTTTGTGTTTACATATTCGTGCGTAAGAAGATTGAGGATATTTATTCGGAGCTTGGGATATATATTTTCTCGGTGATCAGATTCAGAGCTCGAGTTCCGTATAGAAACTCTTGTACAATTTTTTAGCGTATACAACGCGATATACTTGAGTGTACAATATGTACACAGTATACATACATATGTATTGTGGAAATGTATATTATATCCTATATATATATATGGATATTGTAAAAAGAGAAAGGTATACATATTTGTGCATTGTTGGTATAAAGTAGTATTCGCGTAGTCGATGTTTACGGTCGGAGGGTTCATGCAACTGTAGCAGCAGCGCAGGAAGATCACTTCCGCTGTCAATAATTTCCGCATAGAGCGTATAGAGAGTCTCCAGAGTAAGAGGAGGAGAACAGGCTATCCGAGGATTTTCTCTACAAATACATGTATATGTATGGCCAGGAGTGCGGGACGTTTCGAGAGCTTTACGCGATCGAGCTCGCCTTATTTCTTCCCGATATCTTTTCTCCTGTCGCCGTGCTTTTCCTGCTTGTTTTTTCCTCGTCCTCTCTCTCTGCCTCCTTTTTTTTATCGATCTCACCAACGTCTATAAATATAGAGAGCTCTTCTTTTCTCAGTTCCTCCCTCTCTCTCTCTCGGCGATCTTCCTCTTGGCCTCGTGAGACACGCGGACGACGCAAAGTATTAAGAACACGCGTTGAGAGGTGACTCTAGAAATCCCCTCGACACCATTGTCCTTTCAACCTGCGCCCACGTCCGGATGCTAATATCGAATATATATACAAATATCCTCTACGATAAAGCACCGTGTGGTCTCTCTTCCTGGGACCTCGCCAGCGAACTGTCGTCGTCTCTATCGCATCTCGCTCTCTCTTCTGCGTCCTCTATTGTCACGATCTACACGGAGATTCGCACATGCCATTCTTAACGTATTTGCAATCAATAAAACAAAAAACACTTTTTTCATATTGCTGGTCCAACTATTGAGCTTGTTCGATATGAGTATAGATATAC
Source organism: Cremastinae sp. B BG-2022a (assembly GCA_030522605.1). NCBI lineage: Eukaryota > Metazoa > Arthropoda > Insecta > Hymenoptera > Ichneumonidae > Cremastinae sp. B BG-2022a. Next base: position 5,395 of record JAPYYX010001668.1, read on the forward strand.
GGATACGAGTTTATTTAACAAAATTAAACGAATTTTTCTTTCTTTTTGGCATTTAGCGATGCGTAGAATAATATTTACTTTATTAGAACTTATCTTTTGATTTTTTATTTTATTTCGCTATCCCGCAATGGCTCTTCGACGTGCTCCGGGATAGACGAGGGAACTCGTTTTCTTCTTCTTCTATTGGGATAATGGTTGGCCAACCTCCGAGTCGTTTTTCCGTCGATTTTTCTGACAATCCGACTAACTTGGTGTCCTGGAGCGAAGAGTGCGAGCGTGATTTTGGGAAGTCTTTCGGAGCGGGTCTGTGTGTCTCGTCCACTCGAGTCAAATTTTAAACGGATTGCGAGACTTATACATTGATACAAATAAATTCAAATTTTGAGCTCACATAGATTTTTAAATATTTTTTTCCTACTTTGATTGTTATTTGCAAGAGCCAGTCGCAAGCGAAACGTGTCTTTTGATATCGAGTATTAAAAGTGAGAGGCTTCAACTTCTTCTTGGTCGAAAGTGTATCCCGCTTCTTAGCGAACGAAGCTTGTGCCACCGAGAGTGGCTTTTGCGGTTGATCGAAATCCAGAAGAACCGGAGAGCCAAAGGAAAAATGAGCTAAGGAAAGAGAGTAAAGATTCGAGATATCAGCGAGACGTGCGGTCAACCCTTGGTCCCGCTAAAGACACCCGGTGTTTGGTTACAGAATTAAGTCACCAGCGTCAGTGTTGCAAATGCCTTTGCCAAGAAAACTCGAAGAATCGAGGGAATCTCATCGATTTTCTCTTTTCATCTATCCATATTTTGCTAAATATACGTTATATAAAAGTCATCGTTATATAAACACTGATTTTCCTTTAAAAACTGTTATCACTGGATGTTACATATAAACATGCATAAATAATCGAGTAGATGGCGAAGTTCATCTCTTTTTGGAACGCAAAATTTTGCACATGATAAATAACTTCAAAGTCGCATTTATCTATTATCCTTTGATGTTATTTTAAGGTAACGTGCATTTTTTCATATGCGTTATTGGAGTACATTGTAAAACAACGAAATTGATGTTACCAATGAGAGATACACCCTGCTGGAAATTTCTTTTCCAAAAAATGTAATATTGCGTGAAATTTTATAAAATTTTGCGTAGAAGTCATGGAAGCATTTATAATAGTTTTACCGTTACTTTTGTCAGGAATTGTACAATCGCTTTTTCATAATGAATTGTTAAAATTTAGTCTTCATTTGTTTGTTAGAAAATTGAAATTTTTTATTATGTTTTTTACAATGATACTCGATACTTTGCTAACGTTTTATTAACAATTTTCATATTATTTATCGTTTAAGTAATTGTAAAACAAAAATTTTAGACAAAATTGTTTAAACACGGTTATTAACATTTTTTATGTGTACCGATAGGAGAAAAAAATATCAATAAAGTCCCATCATTTTAATGAATTTTTACGTACTTTTAGAGAGGGAAATTCATTTTATCATCACACATAAGTGGATAATTTCTTAAAAACTGTTTAGTACAAGTTGATAAAATTTGGCAGAAAGATTTTTCAATATTAGATACTTGAAACAAAATTTTATTAAAAATTTTAAATATAATATTTAAAAAAAAATCTTACTTTGTGAAGGGGTACCCCATTTTGTTCGCTAAAAAAATTTTTTTTTCTCATGGCAGCAGAACATTTTATTTCTTTCCTTTGATTAGGATTAAAAAATAAAAGATTCGGCGTATTAAAACCCTTGAAATCGGAAGATTTTCTTAAGTATCTTATTTCGCCCCTCGCCCCCCTGCCCTATATCATTGATATTAATTGAATTCGCCTGTAGTATAATCTCTTTATTGTTTGATATTATAATGAATTTTTTCCATGACGCAGCAAATTTTGTTCCAAATATATATTTAAGATTATTTTGTTGGAATCCAGCATCCGCTTTATTTTCATTGCGTTGAGAGAATGAACCAAATGAGGAGTGCCTACTCCTCATTCGGGCCATTCTCTTGATTTTTTGTCTCTTTCCTCTCGTTTTCATTCTCTTTTCGATCTTGAGAACGAGAAGCGATCTTCCCAAGAGGATAGCTCACGTTCCGGGTATATTGATCCTCGTTTGTAGAATTTAATTGCCCCCTTCCTCTCTATATGTTGACCGGCTCTCGGTCTTGTTCCCGCGCGGCCGTGTATTATATACTCTCTAGGAACGCGCATCTCGCGGGATATCGCCTTATAGACATCATCGGGATCAGTCTCTCTCCTTCTCGCTATCGCGAGATCGGCGTCGCCGTCCGGTATTCGGTCGTCCGCGATCGATTCGCCACAGTCGGATCTGCGGAATCCCTATCCCACTCGACATATTTTTCTCCTTCTTTTCCCTTCATGCATCCCCATCTTTCTCCTCCCATTTTTTTGCTCCTTTCTCATTTTGGAAAGCCGGCGAACGAGCAGGTTCCTTGTTAGCTCGAGATAATTAGAGCCGACTAATTTTCTTCAACCTCTCTACACCCGATCGATACTTTACAATACACGCAATTATTGCATTCATTCACTATATGTATATATGTATATCCCCAAACCTCTATTATCTCCTTTTTTTCCATTCTCACGAAATTTCGCTATTTTTCGAATTATCGTATATCGCGTACATACATACCTATATCTACGTGCGTAGAAGAAATCAACAACGATGTTATCAATTTTGTTTAACGGTTTGCCATGAAGATCTGCATTTATCTTCAATTCTCATTATTTAGCTCTCGTTCCTCAATGCCTGTAATCCCCCCGCGAACTTTAAACTTTATAGAGCGATTGATGCGTGAGCTTAGAAATGCCACTTTTAGTTCCTTCACCAAATATAATCATCGTGAGATCTTTTTGATCGAATTGAAATTGCGCAGAGGGAGATTCGTATGTAATATCGGAGAATAAACGTCGCAGAGTGCACGCTGTTCTCAATGCACTCACGTCGAGAAGAGACGTGTATATTTTCTCGCGCGTATATGTGTTCTTCGTATCTCTCTCTTTCTCTGTGAACTCGGAGAAGACATAATGTTGCTCTTATAATACCTCGTCGGAAAGATCTTATGCAACGCCTGGTACATTCTTGCTCCGGAGAACTTTGCCGAGAAATACATGTTGCTTGAAGCACCAGGTCGACGAGAAAGCAGATCGATCCCGCTCAATCCAATGGATATACGATTATCAACAATTTATATGTGTATATCGCCGGCATGCATGCATAAGGTATTTAATAACGAAAGCGCAACCTATTGTCCGAGTCATATTATTATTCGTTTCAACAAATCTAATTTTGAAAAAATATTTCCTTTGAAAATGATGTTGACACAATTTATGATAAAGTTTTCTTTTACATTTGAAAGAGTACATTAAAGAAAATTTCTTCAATCAAACTGAAATTAGTTAGATGAATGATAATTTAAAAATCAAAAGTAAATAATTATTTATTGAAGAAAAGTTTCTACTCGAATTTTTTCTTAACATATGTATGAACAATTTCACCGACGAGATTAAAAGTTAAGTGTTAATAAATTCTATAGCCGATGACTTAAAAATTAAAATAGACGTGCGTTCGAAATTCTATTAAAATCCTGATCTCAGAATTCAACAGATACAACATAAGGAAGAAACGACCGTTGCTATGCTCGCTCGTTTCCTTTTGATTTCTCGATCGGGCAATAAATTTCAATTGCGTATTTACGCCACGCGTGGATATAACGCAGGTTGAGCTTTAAAAAGCTCCAATTCATTAAAAATTAGGAGTGTTGAATTTTATTCATGAAAAATGTAAGGAGCGAGAAGAGGATGGGTCTTGAATTATTGATGTCTCAGTTGACACGGAATGTCTCACATAAATATATAAAATATAGGATATATTGGTAGAGTGTACGCCGGTAAGACGCGGATCACGGGCGCGTTTCTCACGCGTTTAGCACACGGCCCAACTTTTCGCTTCCCACAAGGAGAACGGAGGGAGCGATCGAGAGAGGAGGAGAGCACCTGCGTTCTTCGGGCGATTCGCTAGTGTCTCTTGCATCGTCACGATCGTCCTCTTTCTCTCTTTCCTCATCGGTGAAACGCCGTTGTCGTTCAACGCCGGCTTTCTTGAATGAAACTTTAAATTCAGTACCACTCCGACGTCCCCTCTATCGGAGCCTTCCGTCAATGTGTCTTTACATACATACATACATACGCGCCGTATATACGAGTCCCGATGCATCGATCTAGAGATGCACTCGCAATATTTTATGTATCTGCCGAGAGCTAGAGGTTGAATCGCACGATGGCCAGCAAAATATATTCCCGCCCTGAATGATCGCATAACCGAGGAGACACGTCGTAAACCTCGGCGAGAAAAGTCTTTTACTTTTTTCTTCGATGGATAGACCAAATGTCACACAGAGAAAAGAAATGCATCTTTCAGTTTATGATAAAACACTTTTTATTTGTTACAATAATCGAATGATCTCCGAATAATAATCCAAATAAAAATAATTTTTTACCTTGAATGCTTACTCTTGAGCAGATATTTAACCAATATTGAATGCAAGACGGACAGATGTAAGACGGGTTTACAATTTTCGATATTTGATATTTTTATTTCGATTGTTAATATTTTAGAAAAAAGAAAAGAATCGCATCCTCATTCGATGGAAAAAGGATGACGTAGTTCTTTCTTTTATTCGAAAATTATTAATTTTCAGAGAGCGTTTTCGTACGATATAGGACTCTCGAGGTGGGTGTTGAGTGAATCAAAAAACTTGAGAAATGGATAATACTTCGCGAGGGTGTTATTTAAGTAGAATCAATCACGAACAATCTCGATTCAGGGTCGTTTACTGTCACTTTATTGCAAACGCGCAGGCGAAATTTTCACCGGATATGATATAACATCTTTAACCCTCCGTCTATGTAGGGGGGTCGATTGTGTCCGGGCCAAAATTACTTTTTCGAATTTCTCGAGAATTTGACTTTACATTTGTTGGAAAAAAAATTTTAAAAATGAAAAAAAATCCGAAAAATTCCTGTTCGTACTTATAAAGGATATCCCAAAGATGAACTATGAATTTTCTCAGATTTTTTTATCGAGAATTGTGCGCTTAGTAGCGCTCCGCCGAAAACGACCCCCCCACATACACCGAGGGTGCTGAAAAACCCTACATAGACGGAGGGTTAAAAACAATTTCAAATTTTGTTGAGAATTAAACTACTGAAAAAAGAAATCTTAAAAAAAAAATCCATGGTATTAAAAAATTGGGCCTTGCCAGGGATTTTTGTAAAATCTGCCTTTATTGCTTTTTGGATGACAAGCAGAATATTTTCGCGGTATTTTAATTCACGCTTTCATCACTACATGATTTTAACACGTATAGGTTATAGAAGTGTTTCGAACTCAAATCGGCGTTACCTTTTGTGTCAACTCACATATTAAAAAACCATTATTTATAGGGGAGTGAGGGGCATGACGGGCCCCTCAAGAAAAAAGTGCTCGTAGTCCGAGTTTTTTTCGTGCATTTCACTTTTTTCAGTCCCTCAATACGTATTATTTGTACTTGTATAACAATACGTATACGTAAAATTAATATGCTCCGTCCGTTAATAAAAAATAAAAACTCGAAAATGTGGGGAACGACGGGTTCCCCTAAAAAATTTATTGTCAGAATTTTTTTTTGTTTTTACTCTTATACAGTCTTGTGCCAGTAGTATAGCATCACAAAAATCAGTACCAATGCTAATACGGTCGCTGACACTGATAACACGACTGATGTTTAGAACGCTATTAGAAAAATTTCGATACTGATATTGATAGTGATGCTAAAGACAGAAAACTGCAGCAATTGAACTGTAGGATAAGCTCCATCTCTGTTATGAATGTAGAACAAAAAGCAGTAGAACCCGAAATAATCATCATTGAATCTGAAGAAGAAATCATCGCTCATTCATCAAAATCTACATTTGATGAACGTAACCGTCAATTCTTGAAAGGTGTTTTCGGCGATGATGATTCGTCAAAAGATAGAGATTTTTTACATATCCAAGAGAAAAGGAGAAAAACATCGGTTCGTTGTTTCTCCGAACATCATTTTTCGAAAAAGGCTGTAGATGACACAGTAGCTTGTATTTTCTGCTCAGATTTATACTCTGAATCCGTGGAGCCATGCATGGATTCAGTGCAATAAATGTAAAAATTGGGCTCACGATGCATGTGCTGGAGTAGGAAATAAAATAGTCAAAATCTACGCATGTGATTATGTATTGCAAATAATTATGAAAAGAAATGTGAAAATAAGAAAATTCTGGTGACTTCATTTTTTTTCAAAAATTTGGGGGGGGCAGCCTTGCCCCTCACTCAGTGTTCAGCAATGTAAAAAACTCCGGAAAATGTTGGTCAGACACCCAGCACAGAGCACTTTTTTGTGGAACTGTGTAATCAATTATGAATAAAAAATTTATGAAAACATAATTAAAATTCATGATTATAATTTAAATGTATGTATTTATTAAAAATTGTCAAACATTTGCTACGTTTGTTTCTAGTCGTGATTTTGACTAAAACATTGTCAGTATACAGCCACCATAAAAAAGTGATATTCTGGTAAAATGTTATTTCAAATCAAATGAAAGGAGCAATGCGGTAGCACGGTGTTCGGGTTGGAAAGGTTTCGCGATAAAAGCTGAGAGGTAATGAACTCGAAACATTCTCGTCTAGCGATCGGATAGGCTAAAATTGTTTCTAGAGGTCTGGTGTACGTTTTAACCCTGTGATTATGCGTCGCCACATTTTTCTCAGTCGAGCGCTGCGCGCTATCTCATCTCGCCACTGTTCTTTCGCTTTCTCTCTCTATCTCTCTTTCTCTCGAACGCCATACGTACGTTTCGCGAGTGTTCTTCAGAAGCTCCGGAGTAGCTCGGTTTGTCGAAGGATGCATTGTAGAGTATATACGTATATACGAGACTTATCTATCTACCGAAGAAAATCCTCTCCGTTAACGGGCTCAAGATCCATTAGGCTTTTCAGATATTTATTGTACGCGGTGAGCCGCTGGTCTCGCTATCGCTCTCGAGAAAAGCGTTTGCAACTACCGTGAAAAGGCCGCGCTTATATACACACTTTCTGACCAGGGACTAACCTGTTTATCGGATTCCGCAAATTTGCGATATCGGAGAACCTTCTAACGTCTGTTGTATGGATTATTCGTGTATGGGAAGACTGGGGATCGAGAAGAAAAAAAAGGTATAGAGGTGCGCATGGAGAGTGACTGCAACCAGATATTGCGGAGAGACCTATGCGAGAAAACCTTTCCGCGCGGTTTCTTCGCGAATTACGTACAACAACTTACCGAGGCTATCACCTCCACCTCAGATAAAATGCAGAATTTATTCGATTCGTATTCCCGATATATTTCATGCGTATTTGAAAAATGTCCAGGCCTAATACTCATTTTTCTTTGAGGATAAAACGAACGCTCGACCGCTGACGGTTAATCAATCGAGTTTTTCATCGAACAGCCTTGACTCTCTCTCCTCGATCGCAACGGGAGAAAGGTCGAACGAGTCTTACAAATATTTCATCACGAATAGAAATTCATCAAGCAAACACGATCTTGATTATCTTCTTGTACGTCTGTCGCGTCGTCCTGCACGAGGGTTAACGACGCGCATTACTACCGGAAAGATCGTGTAACTATAGGAAGGCATACGTCGGGCGTAGCTTATTCGCTTACCCATATACATATACATACATATATCTATGTACGGTATGTACATATATGTATGTATATAGGCATCCACACACCTATATCGAAGCACCGAGTGAGCTTATACGGTCGAGTGATATCCGTATAGAGTTTATACGAGTCTTCGGAGCAGTTATATACAGGTGAAGGAACGACGCCTGTCTCGGTGTACGCTGGACGAAATCAATCTCGCCCGAGCTGTAGAACTCTCGAGAAATCACGAAGAGCGGAGAGACCCGGTGAAACTCTTCGGGGACAGGAATTAACGACGACATGCGACACGCAGAAGAGATAATTGGACGCCCGTCCTATCTCTTTCTTCTTCTTCTTCTTTTTCTTCCTCTTCTTCTTCTTCTTCTTCTTCCTCGTCCTCTTCTATTTCCTCTTATCCTTCCTCTCTTGCTCGTTCAACCCCCTGCATGATGCAGTTTTTCTGCAGTCTCGGTTTCACCGCATTCTTTCATCGCCGAGATCGGATGCTCGTGCGTCCTCTCGCATCACTCATCCTCATTCCGTTTCCTCGACACAGATCCAACTTGGCGAGAAAATCAAAGAACCTCTTCCGGTCCGCCCCACATTACTCCCTATGAACGATATTTTTTTCGTCGATTATTCGTAGAATATGAAAAATCCATCAATATACTACACTTGATGCTAATTATGATAGGATTAACATTTTTTCGTTCATATTTGTGTCTCATTGAAAATACGACTATATTATGTCTTTATAAGATCCTCGCTAAAATTCAATTCGTGTTACGCCCGTGAAGGAACCTTTAATACATTTCTGAATAAATTTTTATTCAATTTTTGTTACATCTCGCCCGACGGATCAATAAGTTCCCAATTTTTACGAAAAGATCAAACTCTTAAAGAAAAATTCAAATGTGCGGAGACGAGACAATTAACAGGAATCGACCTCCTTAAAAAAAGTGAATCATTAGGGTGATGTCCAAAATTACACATTCGGTAAAAGAATCAAGCCAAGACCAAGAGTGACACCCCCAACTAACAAAGAACCATATTCCATCTATTTTAAAGGAGACAGTCAGCTTTTTAACAAAATTTATAAGCCTCGATGGCAAAGTCCCAAACTTTCTAATGTTCAACTTCCAAAAACGCTACTGCCCAGTGCAGCAACTTCCCAGCGTTCATCTTCCCAACGTAGCAATGTAGCAACAACATAGAGCGACTTCCCGATGCGTGTTAACGCTGTGTCTCCCACTTTCGAAGACGCTAAGTTTCCGAACTGCCGCTTCTTTTAATTTTTCTTAACACGAATCGGGAAGGCGCTCTGGGCAGTTGCTACATTGGGAAGATGAACACTGGGAAGTTGCCACACTTTCTAGTTAAACGTTGGGCAGTTGACACACTGGGAAATTGCACTGGGCAGTTGCCACACTTTCTAGTTAAACGTTGGGCAGTTGACACACTGGAAAGTTGCACTGGGCAGTTGCCACTGTTACATACTGTCTCCTTTATAAACTGTCTGTTGCATACTGTCTCGATAACGGAGTTGAACAAAGGGCATGACGAAACTAAGAGCGGAAGAAAACGGAAACACTTTCGAAATAATAGCTGGACCACGGTCATATTTTGAAAAACAGGAAGCAGGTGTTAATATACATAACACTCAGCAAGCAGGATTAGACGTGTTGAAATTAAGGTGCGGGGCATACGCAACGCGACGCAAGAAGACGATGAGGCGCCGAGGAATATCGATATCAGCACTGCTAAAAGGGGACCGCTGTACTTATTGTTAGGATCGTAAATGCCTGCAGAAAGATAGTGCTGCACAAATCAAGCAGTACGTGACCGAAATTTGGAAGAACTTGATGTTGGGTGCGGCAGAAACGGGCCCATCGACGGGAGAAAAGGAGCTTGAGAAGGGGGATACGATAGCACGAAAAGTGCTACTGCGCAACCCTAACAGGGGGTAGGTCATGATTTGCCACGCGCGAGGAGGATCTAACGTAACAAAGAGGAACTTAGAGCACTTTGTCATTCTCATCACTTCTCATATCCAAAGACGTGATCTCCGTCCCTAGGTAAAGGACTTAAATGTCTTGACCCGAAAGAGAGATCGAATACCTGTGTGACGTTCACTCTCTCATTCCGATAAGACTCACGGGGACGTAACACCACACTTTCTAGTTAAACGTTGGTCAGTTGACACACTGGGAAGTTGCATTGGGCAGTTGCCACACTTCCCAGTTAAACGTTGGTCAGTTGACACACTGGTAAGTTGCACTGGGCAGTTGCCACACTTCCTAGTTAAACGTTGGGCAGTTGAAACACTGGGAAGTTGCGCTGAGCAGTTGCGTTTTGGGAAGTTGAACACTGGGAAGTTTAGGATCTTGCCAGTTGCTACATTGGGAAGATAAACACCGGGAAGTTGCTACACTGGGCAGTTGCTATATTGGGAAGATGAACACTGAGCTGTTGCCACATTGGGAAGATGAATTCTGGGAAGTTGCTACACTGGGCAGTTGCCACACTTTCTAGTTAAACGCTGGGTAGTTAACACACTGGGAAGTTGCTTAGGGCGGTTACGTTTTGCGAAGTTGAACATTGGGAAGTTTGGGACCCTGCCCATGAGTGAAAATTGCGATATCCGAAACAAATATCTCAATGTGTATGTGATGGGACTACTAAATAATTTGGTACACGTATGAAGGTCATATAAATGAAGGCGTTTCCCATTATTAACGAAATCTTAAGATTTAACAAAACAATGGAACTACCAAAAAATTGTCTTGACCCGAAAGAAAGATCATGTTGCGTCTTTTCTAATTCCGATAAGTTCACGGGGACGTAATATTTTTCACAATTGTGGCTCATTGAATGGAAAAATTGCAACATATTCTCGTTTTTGTATGCGTATAATTTTCAAAACATGACATCAATAGAATTTATACGCGTTATAATAAAAACTCACTAAAATATAATATTTCATTGAGATATTTAACTTTCTATTTATAAATAATTGATGAAGCATTAGCTAGCGAAACATTGCGAAAATTGTAACGCATTCTCGATTTTGTATATAGTGTTAAAAATAATGTGAATGGTCATGAGCGTCGATAGATATTAGAAAATAGAGAAATAATTTAATCGCTACTCGGACAAGCGCAGCTGTGGCTCGAGTTCTCGTATTATTATCCATAGTTTAGAAATATGTTTCTATACGAAAGAAGTGGGCCGAGTTCCTCTCTTTTGCTCTTTTTCTCAAGAGCTACCGCTGTTGAGAGCCACACGCTTGCATCAACCCGCTCATTTGAACCGAGCAATTTTTCCTCCCTTATACACCTCGGCCCTCTCTTCTCATCTTTTTCCCTCCTTTTCCAGCGGCCGCTTCCGGCAATTTTCCCGCCGCGGATCGACGAGAGCGCGCGCGCCGAGGCGCAGCGAGAAGATCGCCAAGACCGAACATTTCCTAGATGTTGCATCGACGCGTACACTCTTCCATACACTTTTGTAGAAACAAAGTAGAGAGCAAACTAAGCAAAAGAACTCTTAAAAGAAAGAGCACATCCATCTCGAGAAACGACCTTGCCAATTTCCTTATGCAAAAGCAACCGAGAGAACGAGAGCTGAGAGAAATAAAAGATGAAACAATTGTATTTTGTTCGCCTTTGAAGAATATGTACAGGTTATTTAAAGATGAACTGGAGATACAATTCCTGACAAAAGTGACTTTTTCATAATGAACAGTCAAAATTTAGTCTTCGTTCTTTTGTTGGAAAGTTGAAATTTTGTATTATGTTATTCACAATGATACTCAATACTTCGTTTACGTTTTATTAACATTTTTCATATTATTTAGTGTTTAAACAATTAAAAAACAAAAATTTTAGACAAAATTGTTTAAACTCGGTAATTTAAATTTTTCATGCGAATAACTGACAGTAGAAAAAAGTATCACCAAAACCTCATCGTTTTAATCAATTTTTACGTACTTTTAGTGATGGAAATTCCTTTTTTTTCTCACATAAGTGTATAATTTCTTAAAAACTGTACAGTACAAGTTCATAAAATTTCGCAAAAAGATTTTTTAATTTTTAAACATTTGAAAAAAAATATGTACCAGTAACTACTGCCGTTTTTTTTTAATATTTATAACTTACTATAATTTCTAGTACGTGTAATATTCAATTTGTTATAACTTTCAAACGATTTAGTGAATTGAGTTGAAATTTGCACAAAATCATTAGAATTCTATTATCAGTGACTGCTGAAATTTTCATATTTTTACCACCGTTTCGAATGATCTCCAGTAAATACATCCTTATAATGTGATTTTTAATTTCCGGATAGTTTTGTTCTAGAAGCGTGCGAGGTCAATTTCTCGAGGCTCGCGATTCGTCTGAATATTGGAGGATCAGAAGCTTCCTCGAGGCTACGGGGATTGTTCCAACACTCGGGAGAATGAACGTACATGTACGGAGGGAAATAATGGATGATGTATGTGTACATTACGATAGTTATGCTTTCCGTATATACAGGCGATGTAATAATCGGGTAATAACTCCGAACTCGACTTTCCGTTGCTGATGCAAGGCACTGATCGGTTTTACTTTGTTACCGGTACAGATATACAAGCGCGCAATGATTTTATGGTGTACGTAGTTTAGCAGTTCGTAAACAATGAGGCAATAAAGCTCGAGAAGAAAAAGCAGAATATTGAAGTAACTCGCACACTCGTGCCTCGGCGTTGCATGAATTATGAAATGGCGGTATGCGCCTGTGTCTCTCGAGCCGCCGATGGCGTTTCGAGCCGATAGCGTTTTCCATATCGAACGCGGAAAGGTATTAAAGATGTATGCCCAAAATATCGAATTTTACTTTAAACATTGAATTTGAAGTACGTTGTACAGTAAATTTCACCGCGTCGATTTAAAAAAAATGCCTCGTCGTACTACTTATTGAAAAAATTAATGTTCAAAGTCCCATTTACTCGCGTTTTATTTCAACAGGAAGTGGGTCGGATTGTAATTATTTGCATAAATATGGCATATTTGAAAAAAGCAGCAAAAAAACTCATTTTCGGTATCTGTTATGCATTTTTTCAAAAAAGACAACTAATGTTGCCGAATTTGTTGTGGATATATTTGTGTTTAGTGTTCACGTGTCAGTATAACGTTCCGGATACCCCGATCCAATCTGCTCATGTATCCACTATGTTGAACTCGGTAACAAAGTCAAATATCGTCCCAACTTCATTTTACGTATTATTTAATTATAAATAATGATAATATTCTTTGATTAAAAAACACAAAAATGACCTAAAAATTTATTGCTTTTAAAATTTTGACGTCAGAATTAGATAAGTTGGAAAATCAAATAGATGTACCGCAGATTTGACTGGGCATACGTCCTCAAATAAAGCCAAAAGCGTGTATATTTGATGCGCAAAACATCGTGGGAGAGAAATTGGATGAATAAACGGACTGCTCGTGATCCTTATCCTCATTTGAGGAAAAACATTCTTGAGCATATACATTAATTAATAATCGAGTCGAAGAGAGATCTCTGATGACAGAGTCTCGCGGATTCTCGTCAGCTTATTGCCGTTATAATTCGACGCGTAAGAATGGAATGAGAGCGCGAGAGAGAGGGAGGAAGGGGGGCGGGGGGGGGGGGGGGATCATCGATAAAAAGCGATCGCGGTCGGTCGACTCATCGCATCATGAATAAACCTGATGATGATCGCTTGAAAAACCGGGCAGAGTTTTTCTTCGCTTCTCGATTGACAACCCCCCGGTCATTTGTGCCACTGTCGCCGCCTATCTCTTCCCTCTCCGCCTTTTCAGTTATATCGAGAGGATGCATGCTCTATTATCGAGCGGAAATTGTGCATCATGCGAATAGCAATCAATTTTTTTTCAAACCCGTACCCGTTCCCGCCTAGGGACACTTTTTCCATTTTTATCCGATCTCTCTTTCTCTCTTTATTCACCGCGAAAAAGTTATTAAATATGAATTTATCTATATACACGCCAATTATACAGTACATCTCAGAATTGTTTTAATTTCAATATTAAAGTTGATCCTTTTATTTTTCATTGTCGGATGAAAACCTCCGACGGGAATAATTATAAAAATAAAAATGAAAATACGAGCGATTGAATATCTTGGTAGGATCTCGCGGTATTTAAAATGATAGCCGAAGAAAACGGTAGCTACCTACCTAATGTCTCAGCGCGAAGTCTCGACTCTCGTTGCGAGTCCACGTTTGACCGTTGCCTCGAGTCCACTCCCTTCGAGGAGAGAGAAAAACTGATGGTAGAAACGGGGAGCCCGAGAGAGAGAGAAAGAGGAAGCCCTCCAGGAGTGCAACGATATTGCATTATTATTTATTAATTCGGGGCATACGAGATGTATATCTGCGTGTGGCGCATGTTGCCTCCGTTACTCTCTTTCTCTCCAACGAAACTATACCTATGCATGTACCTCCATGCACCATCTTTCTTTAATGGTCTACCTTCGTCGAGGAGGAAGAGGAGGAGGAGAAGAAGAAGAGGAAGAACGAAGAGAGGAAGAGGATGAGGCTTACGTACAGCGAGGATCACGACTCTCTTATCTTTCAAGAGAGGCCCGGTGCATTGCGGGGCCTCTCGCGATGTATACCAGCAAAAGTATTATCCATAGACCGCGACTTGTCGGACTCGCTCAGTGGTTCTCCAGTGGAAATTCCACCGACAAAAAAAATCTCTAGCGAGAAAAATCGCTCATTGAGATGGGCCCTGCTGAAAATTCCTTTTGTAAAAAAAGCTCCTCGGTATTGACTTTCATGTATTGAAATGTTTCATACGGATTTGCCTCTTTTTCCAGAAATTTCGTAAATGCAATTGTAACAGAATTATCGTCAAATTATTAGGAATTGCTTTTCATTCTGCATTATTAAAGGGACCCTCTAGAGCACGAAAATTTCGCCTATCTTCACGATTGATTTTTATTTGCCATTAAAAATTAAGGAGGGTCGATACCAATTCTCCGGGGCATGAAGAAAGCGGGGGAATTTCCTATGCTAAAGCATAGGCTTTTTGCGTTTAAATGATAGGACATTACAAAATGTAGAAAATTTCATAAGATTTGGTGATAATGTTCTTTGGTATCGAATATGAACATTCAATTTGTTTCAGATTTTTTTGTCTGCTTGGTTTTTGAGTAATTCAACTTTGAAATTTACGTGTATAAGCATAGCGTTCATGTGTATATAGGCATACATTCTGTGCATAAGAATTCGTGTTTAATCGTGAATAACTCTGAAACCAAATAGATGAAAAATCTGAAAAAATGTGTCTTCATATTTGATGCTAAAGAATGCACTCACCAAATTTCATTCGTTTCTCTACATTTTTGTTTAGCTATCGACCCTCCTTAAAAAAACGATGTTTTAACTTTTCAGGCTTATTACTGCGTTTATTGTACATACAAAAAAATTTTTTTTGCAATATCTGTGACGGAAATTTGATTATAAGATTTTTAAAATTAGTATAAAGACATTGACATCTGCGGCTAGGATGCTTACGTGCTTGACATTTTTTTGTTTTTATTTTCCGTCCATCGACTTTATAGTATTTTATTTTTATTTTATTATTTTTAAAACTAGCTCTCTCTCAGACGAGGTCCAGGGGCAAAGCTCCTAATGGTGGGGCCCAGGAACGAAGCCCTGGTCAGGGGGTGGGAGGGGGTTGGGGCGAAGCGCCGCCGCCACTGAAAAAAGCTAAATTTGAAAGTAATAAAACATTTCAGTCTGTAGAAAAATTGGAATCTACCAAAAAACAGCATATATGCTGTAAAAAAAGGAGGCAAGCACATTTACGGGATTATACTCCAAGCTGTAGTAGAAAATACGTTTTAATACAAAATCGATTTCACTAGTATAATTCGTAATCTAAAATTTAGGGAAAGAGTCGAAAAATGTCAAAGTAATGTCACACAAACAAAAGTGTAATATTCATTAAAAAAATTCGATCTAAAGACTTACCGAGTTCTTTTACTCCAGTGAAGGAAGCTGTCCTAAAACTCGGCAAATATTTAGTTCGAATTTTTTTATGAATATTACACTTTTGTTTGTGTCTGTTGTTGTCCCTGTCACTCTGACCCGAACATTGCCTTGTTCTTGTCAATACTCGCGTCTGTAATGTATAGAAAATGTTAACACGAAGTAAAAGAAGCGAATCTCCCCACTCTCGGTAATATTGTTCCGATGAGACAAACATATTGTCCTTCATTCTTCTTCATCGAGACCGCGAAGTAATCGGTAGCACGTTCCGCGACCATAGTTATATGCATGTACGAATCGTAATATTAATCGTCGAAAAAAACTGTCAGTATACCGCACCAGGAGGAGACAATATCCCCATTTCAATTATCAAGTCTTTGGATATAAACATAAATCGATTTCTCGTAAAAATATTTAACCACTGCTTGGACAATTCATATTTTCCTAAAATATGGAAATCAGGAGTTATAATAACAATTCCCTAAAACAATAAAGACCATACTTTAGTAGAAAGTTATAGACCGATTACTCTACTACCATCAGCCATAGGAAAAATATATGAAAGACTTGTTAAAAAAAGACTTGATAAAACAATAGACCAACATATCCCAAAATACCAATTCGGCTTTCATAACAACTGATCAACTACAAATACTAACAAGCTATCCAACGGAAAAACAGTGTCAATGTTTCTCCTCATTGCCAAAGCCTTCGACAGTGTTGGGCACAAAGGACCATTGTTCAAACTGCATCGCCTAAACTGCCCCGAAAATATGCTCCGACTGATGAAACATTTTCTTGAAAACCGCTCACTCATCACTGTTAAATTCAATCAAATAATATCGAGGAGCTTCGGCCCAGAACAAGGAGTACCGCAAGGATCTCCTCTCTCGCTGTACTTACACAACACTTACTGCTCCGATATGTACAACCACGAAAGAGCTAATGGAAGAAACAACTGATCCTAACTAATACTTAATCCAATTCGCCGACGACACAGTATTGATTGCACATCATGACAAGAACCTGCAAAAAACCGTCGATTCTCTGCAGAAAATAGTAAATAAGACGAGCAAATGGCTCAAGAACTGAAGATTAAAATCGAATTCTCAAAAATCACAATTCATAATCTTCAACCATAAAATATCCGATCAATCTCCCAAAATAAAAATGTTTAGTGTCAGAATTTCACCAAAAAATGAAGCGAAATACCTCGGAATTATCATCGACCACAAACTGAACTTCAACAAACACCTTCAACATGCCAAAAAGTAATTAAGGTGGCCCATCAGTGACATCGCTAGTCAAAGTCGTGACGTCACAAAATTGTATGCCAAATATCATATTTTATTTCGTTTACATGTACATTTTAAC
>JAPYYX010001669.1:0-22679 GCA_030522605.1 Cremastinae sp. B BG-2022a
TGATTTAAAAACACGTTTAAACAAAAACTAAAGCGAAAAATCAATTAACATAGCAGATCGAAAGAGACCATTTTCTTTGGTAATGAAACACATTTAAACGAAAATGAATATAAATCATCAATCAATTACTTGAAATAAGATGTCAAATCTAATAATAACTTAACAAATTACGAGAAAAAAAATTTTTTCGTTCTTTTTGCAGAGGTACCCCATTTTGACAACTGAAAAAAAAAAATTTTCTCATGAAAATTGAATTTGTTTCCTTCAATTGTGATTAAAAAACAAAAAATTCAGCATATTTAAACCCTTGGAATTGGAAATTTTTCTTAAGTACCCCATTTTTGCTCCCACTGTCCGTCTCTCTCTCTCTCCTTTTCCCTCTATCTCTCTCCACGTATCGCATAATAGGCCGCTTATGAATTCTCCGGCATCGGGCCATCGTATACCATCTGAAAAGGGAATTGGGCATAATGGAATAAAGAGGGATATCCAGGACCGTACATAATATACACATGTACGCGTTCCAGCGGAGCGTAGGATTACGCGAGACACCGGACACGTGGGAGCGAAAGAGATCGAGCACGGACGGAGGAATCGTCGACGGGGCATTCATATATAGAAGGCTCGCAATAAGAGAGCCGAGATACGCATGGAATCCGGAGGAGAGAGCCACGAGGAAAGAGGACGGTAAAAGAGAACCGCGCGCGCTTCCATTGTGCTCCGTTATACGATTAGTCCAAAGAGACTATACATTAGACACGAGAGCAAGTATTGCTCTCTATTCTCTTTCTCTAGTGTTCTGGTATATGTACATGTATATTATGTGTGTGTGTGTGTCTGTGTTACGTTCCATCTCTGTCTTTTCCTACGTCGCTCTTCCTCCTCCTCCCCCCCTCTTGACCCCTCTTCATCCGATCCTCGTTGCTCCGATTTCCGCTCATTGTGCCCGACGTCCCGCAGAACCCGAAACTCCACGCATTATCGAAATGACGGACAGGATCCTGCATACATCTCCGTTTTTTTCTTCTTCTTGAGTTCGGTAGATTCTGTTTTACCTCCCTGGTGCGTTCCGGTATGCTCGAAATCTCGTTCGATTTAACTGTTTAACTTTTATCGGCTGATTCGGTGTTTGATTGAAAATATGTCTGGAGAATAATGCGGGAACGCTTCAGTCGGGCGTTTGAGGATTTCGGTGGAAGAGTTTTGTATTTCGTTCGGTAACTTTTTGGTCGGTGATGGACTTTATGAAATGCTTTTGTTTGGAGATTTTATTTAATTACAGTGTGTGAGCGTGGATTTAAACAACTCAATTTTTATTCCGATAAATTTTTAGGATCTCAAAATCACGAGCTAAAAATCCTTTTGATAATAATAACATATCCTCTCGTATTTTATTTTATTTCCAGCTCAATTCTCTAGTGGTAAAAGCGACGTGTTTTGTGTCTAAGGACGAAGAAAAAAAGAGGAATCTTCGCTCGGGGCCATTTTTGGATTTTCTCTTGGAGGATTCATTCCTGGGCCATTTTTATCCAAGCGTTTTATATCAACATGTCACGCGGTCTGTGCGCGCCCGCCGGTATAATCTCTCTTCTTTCCTTTCTCTTAGTGCGAGGGACACACCGTAGACACACGCACGTTTTTCGTCGTCGTGGTCGCGCGTCGCGACCTTTGCCAGTAAATCGCTTCGAAAGAGGATATCCCGAGTCCTCCTTCGTCAGTATCACTTCTTCTTTCTCCTCTCTCTCTCTCGCTCCTTCTCCCTCTCCATCTCTTATTTCTGTCAGGTTCTCGCGGCTGAATCTGTACTCTCGGGAACCCGGTGAAAGTTCTTCCGTCGAGTGGATCCTTATATTCGCGAGCGAGAGGGAGAGAGAGAAGAAGAAAACGCGAGAGCTAAGCTCTGATATTCGAGTCAAGACCGCGCCTCCGCCGAGGTTTAACTTGTAAATGATATCCCGAGATGAAGGAAGAGAGGAAGAGATGAAAAAACGAGAGAAGTGCGAGATATATATGCGTATAAACGTATGCGTGTGTGTGTGTGTGTGTGTAGAAAGAGAAAGAGAGAAAAAAAATCTTCTTCACGCCAAGTCCGAGACTGACAAACGACTCGCGCTCAATCTTCGATCTCGCACAGATTGTACACGCAGCCGTGTGCGCTCGTATACGCACACGAATGCTCACGCCCGAGTGAATTCAAGTATACGTACTCGAGTACGCACTTTTTTTTTATGCTGCATCCTCCAACACGGATTCTCGTTTTTCCTCTACGCGAGCGAGCGGAGACGCACACGGACGCAAAAGTGACGAAGGATTCCAGATAGACGATTACTTATCAAGACACCGTATGACCGTGAGTCGGGGAATCTGACTTTTTTTTCGCCCTTCAATTTCTTTTTTATTCGAGTCTCATTCTCTCTCGTAGTCTCCAATTTGATGAAAAGACAAAAAAGGGACTGAAAAAGTTTCGTACGAATCCATTCATTTTCTACCGTCCATTAATATCGTAAGTACTTTTCTGTGACTCTCTCTCTCTCTCGCTCGCTCGTTCGTCGTATTTTGTCCTTAATTTCTCCGTCGATTAAATCGTAACGAGGATCCGTGGAACGAGCCGGACGAAGGAGCGAACACTCCTTTCCACCGAAAACAACCGAACGGTGACGTACGGACGGGAGTTAATTGGAGAGAAAAATAATTTACGAGTAATTAGACTCACAGTGCGATTAAGTACTTAGGAGAAGACTATTACGGTTTTCTTATCCATCTTTGTTTCTTTTTTATACTCGACCCTCGATCCTCTGTATACTTCTCACGCCTGGCAACTTTTTCCAGCGCATTATACGAAGAAAAAAGGATTCGCTAACAAAAATTTGTGGTTAAACTTTTATCGCCCTTGTTTTCTACGAAACTTTAACATTTTCACGCCACAGTACCGACTTTCTCGTACTATATTGACTGATCTCGCTCTTGCTTATCATTCTTTTCTCATAGATACCGAAAATTCGGATAATTTCCTCCATAGCCTTGAGTTGCATGCGCCGAAAACCGCACGTGGACTTTTCCTCCGAGGAAACGTTTCATAATTCTTTTTATTAATCCCATACATCATCCGTATTTGGGCTCATCCTTTATCTTTAGACTCTAACATGAATCCAATATCTATATCCGGCTTAGGAATAAAATTCTAGTTCTGAGAACATCAATAATGAAATTATTAATCGAAATTTGGGCCAGTGTATTTAAAATCAACATTTTTAGCAGTTTTTCGCTCTAAAAAAAATTCGAAAAACACATTATCAGGTCCTGATCAGGTCGACCTTATGTGAGGCTGGCACCCAAACTTTCAGGTTATCCATGCAGTGACCTCATCAGGACCTGATCAGGTTAACCGCATTCAAAATTTACTCTCAGGTTATCCTTACTAGGACCTTATAAGGTCCTGATAGGGAATACCCTATATAGGGTCACCCATCAAAAACCTTATAAGGTCCTTATGTGGCATCAAGTTACCCTTATAAAATTTCTAGTAACATATGACTATTTTTAGCAAAAAAAATTTTGTGGCCACTTTTCGGAAAAGCCTGTAAAGTGCATAATTACCAACATTTTCTATTCTTCAAAGCCTCATTCTTAAATCTCACATGTCCACATCGAAAAATCACGTTCATTTCCTTCGCTCAAAGTTGTAAAAAGGTTTATTAATTGCCAAAGAGAGTTGGAATTGATAAAGCATTCGCGTGTAATCTCCCAGATGAAACGGTCGTGCTAATGGTCGCAGCGCTTAGTCGATTTCACATACATGTGTATTCCCTCATAAGATTCATAAATATATTTAAATAAACAGATGCGTGCATATATACATGGAAATGGAGTGTTTATTAGAGGCCCGAAAGTGCGTGAGGATTTCGTGTAGATCGATGCCCGGTTATTTATCATGGCTCGGACCACGTGATCTGGTCTCATAGATTCTTTTTTTCCTCAAGTTCGTGTGTGACCTCACGAGAATTTGTACGCTCGCACACGATCGAGCTCGCATTAAAAAAATATATATATCGTATGTGTTCTTCGCGATCCTCACGGAGTATATCGTCGATCCTCTCGCCGCTGACGTGTAACGGCGGCTTCCCGGGTCGAGCACAAAGAACCGCCCGCGGAGCTGAACGAGCGGTATATATAGCCGAGAACATGATTTTTCGGATCCGGCGCTCTTATCGGGGCTATCCTCTCCCGATTCGTTCGACTCCTTACATTCCTTGCCAGTTTTCGGGCCTTCCGATTCCCCTCGGTAGTTACCACTCATTTTGTGTCTATTTTTTCATTCCGATTCATTTTCACTCTCGCACTCAAATTTTCTGCGTCCTTAAATCACAACGGACCTTGACCGTGATGTTGCCCATTGTATATCCATCAAATACGAATTTTATGGTCACGAAATTTTAGCTGATAAAATATCGGAAAATTATTCAATCGCGGGAACAATCGTGGCCTGTCGTCGTAATGGAAAAAATCATTTTTCTTAACTTCCTTCTCTTTCTCTCGGTTTCCTTTCCTCCACGGTTACGTCGGATTTCTTATTTGTTTCTTTTGTTACACAAATAATTGATGCGATTCACGCGAGCATTGTTGAAATACGATTCTTTCGCCATCATCACGATTTTAGGGACATTCAACATCAATCTTCGAGAGAAATCCTGAAATCGTTTATTTATTTTATCAACAATATACAGTGTCAGGATGAAAAATGAATTATTCGATAGACCGAACGAGAAAAATAGCAACGCGTGTTTTTCTAATTATTTTACGCCGCTGCATCGAAGACTCGCTAATTACAAAAAAGCTCATACCTTATTCATGACGAAATTAAGAATTCTTTCATCAAGAGCTCATCATGCTCTACATAAAAAAATAAATAGCAAAGATCACTACGATGCCTGCGTAGCGCGGATCGCTTCGTAATTCATCAGAATCGGTAAAATTTGCGGCAGGAGAAAAAAATAAGAGTAAAAACGTTAGAGATTTCTGCTCGGCGCGAGGTTCCCACGGAGTGCGGTCGCGTTGTGAGGGAACAAATAATCGGGAATCTCGCGAGAGAGCCAGAGCTTTCGTTCGCGTATTTAACGCATTTATTGAACAAATTTATCGAACCCGATAGCCTTATCGTTTGTACACACATAATTACAGGTGGGTGGACAGGTGTGTGGATTTGCATCGATTCGGTATGCACGTATAGAAAAGCGAGCTGGCAAAGCTGCTGTGTTCCGCGGTGGAGTTGCCTCTCCCGGGATGAAAGTCCCTCTCGGGCCGAGGGAACTCGAGTATAACGCGAATTCGTCACGGATCGCACCGCGGCCACACACACCGGCCGACGACGAACGGTTTCCTCATACTGTATTACATGTACACTTCTGTGTATTGTATATATGTATGTGTTTATGTGTTTATGTATGTATGTACGTATTTATGTACGTGCAATCCCGATATATAATGCATTCGTGTATCGGTTTCTCGGGCAGCCGACGCTGCGATTTAAAAGTTGCTCGCTCCCGTGTTGCACTCCCGGCGCGAGAACATCCAAGCTCGATATTTTACGGGAGGTGCTCGAGCGAGAAGCCTCCCTTGAAGAGGAATCGACGAGCACCGAGATCGAAAGAGCCTTTGGCCAGAAGTCCTCCTTGCCTCGATTCGCGAACGAGTTTAGTCTCGGTTCACTCGCTTTTTTACTCTTCTTCTTCTTCTTCTTTTCGCCTCTTATTCGTCTTCTTTCCTCCTCGTATCTTTTCCTTCGTCTCTTTCTCTCCGGGCTCTCTCTCTTTTTCTCATCTCATTGTCTCGCTTCGTTCGATGCACCACGGTTCTTCTGCTTCTTCTTCCTCTTCTTCTCGTGGCTTCAGTCTTGGATGGTCTCTCTCGTTCTCGCTCGAGGCATCGATGTTTCGTAAGAGAAAGAACGCGCACACGTACGCTTCCCAGCGTTTTGATTTATGAGTTCCAGTGAACGAGACCAACGAAATTTGGGCCACTTTTTTTCCAGGCTGTCCTGGGAATCACGGTCGCTTTCCATGATTCCGCTTCTTTTTTCCCCCCATCGACTTCACCTCACGCTCCGGTTCGACATGGAACCTCGAGATTTACGATCGATAATTTCACACCTGAATTATCATTTCTTTCCACGCCCCCAAATCTCGTTATTCATTATCGACCAAAGTTTTTCCTTTTTTTCGTACAGACTACAAAAACAATGAGCCTGAAAACTTTCTGTGTAGGTAAAAACACGGAAAAACATCGATATACACTTCTAATTTATTTCCTATATATCATCAATTTTCTTTTTCCAAATTTCATCATCATCATCGAAGTCGTTTTACCGTATCTTTTTTCAACCGGGCACGGGGGTTTTCGAGTCGTTGGGTCGCGACTGAACGAGCGAGATCGAGAAAGCGCGATGCACACGGAGAAGCCGATCGGAATGTTTCTTCTTCCTTTCGGATCGTTGCTGTGGGTACCTGTTCACCCATTACCTCCACAACCGGAACCACGGTAACGCTCGGAAATTTTCTCGCTCTCGGCGAAATGATATTTCGATCTTCCTGCTGTGCACTCGTACATAAACTTATATACACATTTATATAAATTAGCTGACTATATATTTACTTATTTAGTATTTACGGTAGTACTTTCCTCCCTTATCTCAGTCCGGCATGAGTGACATTTTATCTCGAAGATGTTTTCCCTCCACTTGAAAATTCTGATATTCCTGGGTAGCCTTCAAATTGACGCAATTTCAGTGAAAACGTCCACGAAATACCTTTACGTAATAAATAAGGGAACGGAGAATAGACTTCTATTAGATACGCTCGGTCTAGATTTTTTGAAGAACATTCAAGTCTAAATATCGTTCAAGAAAGAAATTTCGATGCCGCAGTGGCCTCAGACTTCTGAATTATTACACGAGAAAGGTCTTCTCATTTTAAGGGAGAAAGTTTTCTTATCGAATAAAGATGTCCTCGGGAATATTTTCCGTGAGAATCATCGGCAAAATCGTCGCCCGGGAAACGTTACGAGAAAAAGTTGCGTTGAAATATGTCTTGGAATTTAGAGTGGAAGAAACTTTTGATAGTGAAAGATGCGAGAGAGTGAGGAGAGAGAGAGAGAAAAGAGAAGAGCCCCGGGGCACTCAGGTAACTCGAGACGTTGTTGTCCTGTGACTGCCTCACCGCGAGAGCACGAATGAGGGAGAAGGAGCGTGTCTATGGACGCTTGAACACATTTATATCGGTTTGTATATAGATATAGGTTATACATAACGATTCAAGTATGTATAAGCACCAGTAGAGCATGTAGTGGTTGTGTTTTGTAGAGATGAGACGAGGGAAGCCCGCTCGATGGGGATGTTCGTCTCTTTCCTTCTCGGGAGCTCTCTCGACGCGCGAGATAGTCCCGGAGACTCTTCGCCAGAGACCATTTATGGCATACCGATAGGGCTCTCGTTCTCAGTGCCTGTGTGCGAGGGAACCAAACGAGCGAAAGAGAGAGAGAGAGAGAAAGAGGTAGATACCGAAAGGAGAAAGATCCAAGAGCAAGGGAGAAAGAGGATACGAGTGATAAAGAAAGAACGATCTCTACGCAAACCGCTATATGGCCTTTATTTATCGCAGTGGCTCTCTGCGATTAGACGAGACTCTGGACTCCAGCGGAGAGAGCCTTTGCACCTGTAACAGATGCCAAGAAAACTCTTACACTGACGCATATCCTGAGATTACTCTTATACCTTTGTAAATTCTCTTTGTAGGATTTAATTTTAATCTTTTTTATTGGGGCGAATGACTTATCAAGCAAGGCAGAAATGTCTGGAGACAGCAGACCACAGACGCTGGATAATGAAATGTAAAAAGAATTCCAACCGGGTACATGAATACATTAATGGCAAGATGTAATTGATTCACATTTTTTAAGGGATCACGAATCAATATATGATTCTCATCTCTCGTATCTGTTGAAATTCGATACATATAGATGTGAAATCTTGAAAGAAAGACGTCAATTTTTCAGTTTCCTTGTTTCTTTACGGTCTCTTGATCAGCTCATCTTTGATTGAATTATGTTTTCTAAATTGACCCGGCGCCGACTGATACAGTAATATACATGTATATATATATTTTATCATTGTTCTGATTAGGGTAGCGAATACTCTAAGAGGCTGGCAAAAAGGCTGAAAGTTTGTAGCCCTCGGGCCAAGTTGTGAGAAGATGTATCCCGGCGACCATATATTTTTACGTCTGACTGGACTCTGATCCGATTTGTCAGTCGAGAGGTCTCCTTGCGCCTCGGGCCCTTCTCGTCCTCACCGCGTCGAAGGAATGGAAAGATTTCTCCAAGACGGTAAGACCAAGGCGGGGAACCAGCGAAGGATAGAGAGATGGAGGTGAAAAATATCCTTATATTCTTTGCCCACGATTCTATCTCGATCCTATCGAATTTGGCATTACAGTATATCGCTCGGTTAAACTCGTCCGGGTTCGGCAGCGTCTCGATTTATCAGCGGTCTACGAGAATTACAAAAAAGGAAGGAAGCAACTCTAAGAGATTTTTCGGGACCGCCGATCTCTTGCTGCGGCTCCCTTAATGTTGGGATGAAATTTAAGGAATGTCGATTTCAAAGTGGGTGACCTGTTCTTTTTTCCTTTGCGGTTATATAGCCTTGTTTCAGTGCTCTCCTATATTTTACCAGACCTTATCACAATTAAAGAACATCATAAAATAACGTTAGATTTCATGGTAAATTTCATGCTATGGTATTTCATCTTATTATGTACTGAACTATTATGTACTATGCTATGTACATCTACTAATGTTCTTATTGCCTAAGGATTACGTATCCATGGCATTTTATTCAGTAAACATTCCAACATTTCACCCATTCCGGATTGACAAGAGGAGGATAACATCGTTTTTTAATGGTTGCTTGAAAATTGCATTTTTCGACAGTCAATTTGCGTGGTGACAGTAGCTAATTTCATCATCCTTTTCTCTTTTTTACACCTCATCATTGGCAACGTGCTGGAATGGATAATTATGCACCTAGGGTGGAAAGTAATCGGTTCCCTTTAAATGGGCTAGAAATGTCAACTTTCTGCGCAGATGTGTTGAAAACATGTATTCCCTTTTGCTGTGAAAGAAAAGATATCGAATCTATGTCTAATGTATAAATGTCAGTTAAATAACTGTTGAAGGTGCAGTGTGCAGCAACTTCAACGTCATTCGACATTTGCTCACTTTTCGCATATGTAACACAATATACTACTCCTTTCTCAAAATCTTTTTGACCTGATTATGATTTTCTGTACCATTTGGATACTTCTGTATAAGTACTTAATCAATATGGCACATGAATAATAGAATTATATCAAAATTAATCTTGAGCTCAATAGGTCTTGCTCATATTCTTACAGCTCTTCATGAAAATGCACTTTCTTCTATCAATCATAACTTTTTATCACTTTCCGGGTACATTTAGGTCTTAGCAATGATATGCAAAAGTTACCGTCAGCCACTTTTCGAAACGAGGTGAGAGGAGTATCGGATGGATATCATATCACGTATTCCGTCATGAACATTTCGCCTCTCGCGTGGAACGCGTTATATGATCGAATCGCTTGCTATTCCGTCAGTATCAGCGGGTGGAGAGACGGAGAGGAAAATATCTTGGTGCCATCACGACGCGAAATTAGTTATAAACTTGACTTATAACTATTCGATCTCAGCTTGGTAGCAGCGAATGTCTGTCGGTTGATGGCTATTAGAATTTCCTTTCCCCAATATCTGCCTATCTCTTTCATCTCTCTCGCCTGCTCATCATGCATAGTCTTCCGGTAGGCAAGACTCCAGAGTTTCTCTTCGCTTAAAACCTCGCGGCCGATCTTGGTCCGCAAAATTTGAGTATGGAAGAAAGTTCTATCTCGATCACGGGTTTCATATATTCTATACTATACTATACCTTAATAAACTATACTATACTCTATCATATCACATTCTACATTCTACATATACTCAAAGTGCAAATATCGTTTTTTGTTGATATCACTTTTGACGTAGCTTTTACCATCCCGGGGAAAATTCTCCGAACGCAGATTTCCAGAAGGAACAAAAATCTTTGCAAACTTGGTGAACCGCTAGAATGTAACCTCACGTTGAACTATATCGAATTCCGATTTTCATTTCCAGCCGAAAAGCGTTCATAATTAAATTGGTTAATTGAGGAGAATGGATTTTATAGATACGAAATGCAAAGGTGCTGCGCATCGCATTTCCAATAATCCGCTCGCAGTTACTACCATACATATTTTATTCGAGATTTATGCACACGTCGAAGCTTTCAGTAAACACATCCCTTTCTCGATCTATAGGATCCAATTTCTGCTGTAAATCCAGACCTTTTAGGAACCGCAGCCAGAATGAGGATTCGCAATACATATATCCGTTGGATCCGATTTCTCGTGTAAATTCAGTTCTTTCAGCGACAGTGGCTCGCATCGTGGCACATTAGTTTTCGACCTGGCTCTCGTTGATTCTCTTTTGCGAAATGTCTACTTCGGTTTACTTCCTGCCTTCCAAGTACCCCAGTGCTTGACCTTACGCCTCAGTGAGCTTGTACGTTCCATATTTTGCTCTATTGCCTAGCGCGTCTTGTTCCGCTGGCTGAACAGTTTCTAGTCAGCCACACTCAGTAAATTGTCTCTACCTCTTCCAGCCTTCTCGACTGACAAGAGTGACGACGGAGAGAAACGACAGGAGACGACGACGAAACTGTCCACGAAGAAGTTTATAGCTCGATAGATAACGCGACAGGAAAGCTCTGTGGGTGTCCCATCCTTGATGTCGCATCAAACATATTAGTGTTCCAGTAGACCTGTGCTGTGTATACATATTCAAACTCGATATACGCCAAACGATATATAGCTAACATATTTATGTATATTAGCCACGAAATTTCACCCAATCTGACTAATTAGTACGCAGCCACATTAACATTCATGCCGATTGCGTTTCACCGCCACAGTCAACGAGAGAGGCAAATAGGGCAGATGTTATGAGAAAGAGAGGACCCGGGTATAGGCATATCATGCGAGAGACAAACGTCGACGCGAAAGTTATCAACCAGTCGCCTAGATGTGCCAGTTATGTTTTCCTACCTCCTCAATATGTGCATTAGGGAAATTCATACATTATACTGATTTGTACGGTATTAGTCACTTATGAATGTATAATATATTTTTCTGTGCGTATTAGCCATATCAATTAATATGCAAACATGCGCGATATATTATCAGTTACAAGTCTCGACTTTCAATCAGGGTGCGAGTCCCATTAACAACGAACCATTGCATGTGATGCAGCAATCCGTACACATCCATATCACATGCAATGCACCAATATGTCCACATGAAAGGTATTTGAGTACATTGGTGCACATTCCAATAGCAAAAAGCTTCAATATTATTAAACCGATTGAAACCGATGAAATTGCATGAAGAACCGCAGTCCTCAGGAATCCCGGGATTCCCCGAAAATTTCATCCTGTCGTCAAACGTCCTTGCGTAATTACATTTTGCTAACGAGAAATTTCTGTATACGCACACATCCGGACATTTGTTCGTAATATGGGAACGGTGCAAGAGGACTAGCTAGAGGAAAACGTGTTCGCGCTTTAGAGAAATTCTTAGTCTTTATAGAGGGAGCACCCGTGGATTTGGCCACGTAGTTGAGATCTTTTCAGTCTCGGGTCAGTCCTTGTGCTACGGAACAAGCTCTCAGCCGGAGTTTGCAAAAGAGAGGAAGAGAACACCGCGGAATTAGCGTGGGCCCTATCCAAACGTCTTTGCCCGAATTCTCTTTGTTCCAGTCGCCTTGTCCCACGTGCTTTCTCTCTCTCTCTCTCTCTCTCTCTCTCTTGCTTCTCCATTCTCTTGTCCGCTCTCCTCACTAACGCTCACACATTTGTTCATGCACCAACTACCTAGCTTGCAAGGAGAAAACTGTTGTATACATATACGTATACGCAAAGATCGTTCTACCTACAAATAGGCGAATTCTCTCGTAGCGCACTCACATTTCGCATTCATCGACAAACCCTTGCCTCGACTCGTACCTCCGAGAGAAAGAGCTCATTCGTGAGAGAAAACGAGATCTTCGGAAAATTGCCATTCCCGGGCTCACAAGATTCTCTCGTCGACGACTTCAAACCAAATTGACCCACTTGCGAATCTCGCAGGGAGAAAAGCCATGTCACTCAAAACCTAATCTCCTACGACAGTCGTATTAGTTTTTCATATAGGACAATTTTCCCGACGCGTCTGGAATGCGTTATGACAATTTTCCTGCGCGAATATTCGAGTTTATCATTAAAATGCAGCAGTTCATAAAATTTTCTAAAGTCAAATCCTGCGTTCGTGTAATTTTTGACATTTAGGAGTTTGCTGTCAAAAGTACGATCCCAGAGTCAAGTAGATGAAACGACAGTATATGCAAACGCTTGTATGGAGTGCAAATAAGATAAAATGAAAAAGCGCGAACTTGAGTTTCTCATCCTCCTACTTCTCGGGTCTTTGGGATCAATTTATTTTTGCGCCAATCCCGCTTCCTCCATTTCGCACCAGATTTCATCCACTTCTCTCATCTCGAGCGGCCAGTATTCTATGAAAGTGTTCGCTCTCTCGCTCTCATACATATTTTCTTCTTTTCTCTGGAGAGTTAGCCCGGATCAAATGGAGGGGGGAGAGAGAGACGGAAAGCCTCCGTGATTGCCGAGAGTACGAAGGGCTTTTTGACGAGCTCGCCAAAAGGTAGGAAAACGATGAGCTCGAACGAGAAATCCGTGAGGGAAAAAATCTGAACTTTTGCGATGGAATGAGAACACCCCCCACAGGCATCAGAAGCACATAGTAGAAGAATGAATATGAGATTTATTAGCGAGGGCAGAACCTGAACGTTATGATTTCACCGTTCCGACTGTTCCTCTCGTCTCTTTCTCACACACACAGCGATTCTAGAACAATTGGGGGAAAAAATCCTCTTTGATGGAACTTTGAAGGGAGAATATGATGAAAGACACACCCCGGATGGGAGACGCGTAGGCGTGGACGAAAGTGTTTACACTAAGTGGGTTACGGATGTCGAAGGGTAGATTGAAAAAATAAAGGGTTGAATGGTACCTAATGTGAGGAAAGCAGGATGACGATGAACTCGAGTGAGTTCGTCACGCTTCCGGAAAAAGAACCCACACGGTGAGGACGCATTGTCTAAAGGAGAAAGAGAGAGACAGATAGAAATACGTAACTGCACCCCTTCCGGAATTTTCATTTGAAGAGGGAGCAATACTGTCATTAAACAGCCACGATACTCTCTCCCTGATGCCTTCTCTTTTTGTAATTGATGCAGGAAGGCATTCAACTCTGTCACGGTTCACAGGGATTTAAGGTGGAGAAGAGACTATAAAAAGTACTCTTCACGGTTCTTAAAAATAAATCTTATTCCACCGGATCGAAATCGAGACTCCATTTTTTCCGGCAATCATCGAATTAATTTTCGAATCCTCCTCCGTGGTAGCAGATTTCAAACCGAAAGGTTAAACAATTACGAAATTTAGATCGTGGCTCTCGAACCAGTTTTATAGTTCACCGGAAATCCTATTAAGGATCCGTGAGCTTTCGTGGGAAAGACCGATCTACGAAACGATCTGACAGGATCTCGATAACACGAATTGGTGCACGGACGCTCCTTACAGCGTTCCCTTTATATACGTACAAGGAGCAAAAAGAGAGCAACGAGGGAGGAGAGAGCGTAATGAAAATCGTAAATATTGCCGGAGGTATATACTGACGCGGTGTGTTGTCCGGTACAGTCGTTCCTCCTTATCGAAGCAATTATGATGTTTTTTCTTTGGCCCCCATCCTGTTTCGGTCGTCGATGGAACAAAAGCGAGCCGATCGGGCCGGCTCGTGACTCTCGTGCGCTTGCGAATCTCCCCCGGCGTAACTTCCATGTATGCGGGACTCTCGGGGAGAATATTAAGGCCCTCTGAACGAAATAAAGACGCGAGGCATTCGATGATCGGGCAACGATTGCAAGCACGTACCGTGTCGAGAATCCTTATTCCCCGGTTCTTCGGCCCCTTTCTCTCTCTCTCTCTCTCTCTCTCTCTCTCTCTTCACGATCATCCTCCCGAACACTCGCTTCTCTCCTTTGTTTAAATCTATTCTCTCCTTCTCTCTTTCCCTTCCAGCGTATATACTCGTGGGATTATCTCCGCTCCAACGATCAGGCATCTTAAAATCATCTGAAATGAATCTCTTTCTCTTTGTATATAACGCGAATCTTCCCTCTTCTCCTTGCTCCTCCAACCTTCTTATACCACTTTCTTTCCGCATGCTGCCTCTTTGTGCTATTCAAATGTAACGCGAATGAGAGAAGCGGCCGTTTTTTTTTCTCTCCGTCTCGTTGTAAAATCGCCTAGCTTCTCGTGAGCTCGCTTCTTCCTCCAGCCTCGTGTACATTATACTTTCGTCGGCGAGTTTCACAATATCCGCGCTCCATTTCATAGTCGTAAACTAAAAGCTCGATATCACACGGAGCAGTGGGAAGTTCTTGCTGGCGTAATGTATGCTACACTCCGGAGCTCTGGTGAACCGCGCTACCATTCTTGGTTAGCGAAATGGTGTGCCGCTTTTATTACCTGACAGAGAATATACCAGTAATAACCCCCAACGAATCTCTCCATCTTTTTGATACCGTTTCAGCTTCGTACATATTTTATGCCTTCCTGATTTTTATCAATACCACGAAGCGGTATCCGATAATTCCGTGCTCCGGATTTCTTTATTCCCGGAATATATATATTATTATATATATGTATGTATAACACTCTTGTCGCAATCAATTTGTTCAACCGATCGAGACTTTATCTTCGACGAATTAAGCGACGAATTTCCTCCATTCAGCGGATTCTGAGTTAATGCCTGTGTAGGGCCCAAGACATTGATGACGCTGCTGTTCACAGTGGCACGGAGACGAAGACACACACGCGGGCGAGACCGTGACTAAGTAAGACGCAGACTCCATCGTCGGTGGCCACTGGCTTCGCTCGCATTAAAGAGGAGCTCGTGAATCGGCCTTCTGCCACTAGTATTTACTCGCAAGCGTGTATTTTACTCGGCACTTAGGTAAAATCATGTGTGTATGTGTGTGTGTATGTGTTTGAATGTTCAGTCTCGCTCGCCCTTCGATTCCTCGCCATTCATCGAGTACTTAGTATAGAGACGAGAGCCCTGTGGATAATTTCTTTGCGCGCAGGTAGAAAAGTCTCACATTGTCGAGTTCGATGTACCGTGTAGGATTACTCCCTTTTTATCTTCCATCTCACTTCAGCTCTCTTTCTCTCTCTCTCTCTCTCTCTCACTCGTCTCACGCGCCGTCAGGATTAACCCGGGGGAGTTTGCCATCCGGACGAGATTCAACTTCCTCCCTCCATTTTGCTTCTTCGTCTCTTCCTCTCGCTCTCCTCCGTTCCTCCTCGATTTCTTGATATCCGTCTCTTTCACTCCTGCCACACGCATACGAACTTTTTCTTCCTCGCCTTGCCATTCTTTCGTGACTCAATGCTAAGTAGTTCCCTTTCGATTCGCTTCCTTTCAGTCCATCGCCTTCACCCTGAGGAATAAACTGTACACGAGACTTTCATCTTCTCGCGCCTCGACAAAGTACCCGGATATATATGTGTGTACATCCGTGTATATATTGGGCCAGAGTGAATTTACACGTACGGATTTACGGTCGGATGTGTGTATGCACGACGCGCGAGTGGCACAAAACCCGCAGGAATTCTCACCTGCTTATCCAAATGTTGAACTTCTTATTTTTCTTTTCTCTCTCTTTTTTCTTCTCGTCCCAGATCTCCTACGAGCCAAAAGTTTTCGTGACGTCGATCGAGTGCACTGGGTCTTACCGAGTTTTTACAAAGAGGAGAAAAAACTCGTGTAAGCTCTGATCCAGAATGAAAGAGAAGAAAAATCTTGTTTTTCTCTAATTCAAAAGTTCTTGTTGAAAGTATTTTGTAGCTTCGATTCATAACGCACATAACGGATCATCTGTACGTGAATCCACTTATTTACGAACTTGAATCGATAAACATCTGTTTTTTCCGTACAAAACCAATATCCAAAACGTCGAAATTAATTGCTCGTATCTCTGTCGATCTCTTTAACGGTTCTCGACTTAAGTATCGGGGCGTTTTCCGTGTTCCACCGATCGGAAATCGACCTACCTGTAAGAGAGCGCGCTATCTCCGGAGGAAAGTTTTTTTTACGATTAGAAATGTGTTTCGTTTCTTTAAAATTCAATTGGGACCTCCGCGCGCAGCCTTCGGTATAACGATGAGAAAAAATATAAAGCGAAGCACCTTTTTATTATCGTCATTCGAAATCGAAAGGATTTCTTCGCTTGATAATTTTAATGATTCATATTGACCGGAGAACGGGGATCCGCTGGGCCGCATTCCTCGATGTCAACACACGCCTGACATTCTCGATTAATAGACTCTCCTCGAAAATCGCGAGTTTAAGAAAAAAGGTTTTATCCATTCCCTGAACGCTGACGTTTCCATTTTTTATTCACGTACGAGGCGTTATTAAATCCGCATTTTTTTTTTCGTTCCCGGCGCTCTCTCTTTCTATCATCTCTATCGCGAACCTATACATGTATAAATCTCGCGACGTTATGAAAATTTATCGTCTCACTGCAGCTGCATGCGGCATGAAGTCAAAGAGTTATATATCTACACGCAACTTGATTTTATTTAAAGGTAAAAAAATATTTTTTCCTCCTCTCTTTTCTTCTCTCCTCACTTTTTTTTCGTCTCTTCACTCTCCGGAGCTCTCTCGCTACACTCTTTACTCTTTCAACGGCTCACTCGTTCGCTTTTTATTTCGAAATCCAAGATTCCATTACGTTCGGAATGGTCGGATGGCTGACTCGCCTGGCTGGCTGGTTGGCTCGAGCGTGGATGGGTATTAGGTCGTGGCAACAGAAAAGTAGAAGCAGCGGGAGCGGGTGTCTCTCCAGATAGAGCGAGAGACCGGGTATATAACCATCGGAGAAAGAGACGTGAAACCTTCGAGAGAGACCCGCCCGTTCTCTCTCTCTCTCTCTCTCTTTCGATGTATAGACACACTCCGGTGCTTCCTCTCTGCGTTTCGAATGCTCCATCTTCCTCCAAGATACACATATCTCCTTTCCCCTCGCCCCACCCCGGTGCACCCCCACCCATCGCCTTTGCACTCCGCACACACTTCTTTGCACCTGGAAGCCCGTACAACTCCCTCGACGAGAGTAGCCCGCTGGCGCACGTCTTCAAAGACCCTCTCTCTGTCGATTCAGGTGGTCGAATAAGAATTTATACCACCGTAGAAAGTTTTTCCAGTCGATTTTTCAGGTTATGCGCTCTCGTTCGCTTTTTCCGAAACATTCCGTCACAGGTCCCGCGGGACACATTTTGCTTTGCGCTCCTAAATAAATGATAGGATGCAAAATATGCTGAAAAATCTTGACTTGCGTAATCTCATTCGGGACGGATGAGGAATAAACGATCGGTCGTAGTATTTCCATAACTCTGAATGTATAATAAAAGGGAACGATTTTATAAAAACGAATTCGTAGAAAACAATCACGAAGCGGTAATAAAAAAAAATTCGTTTAATTCGCCCGGGGGAAATCATTCCGTTCTCTCTCTTTCTCCCTCGCCCACGAAATAATTGAAATGCAACGCGATGTTATTATATCCATGCAAACGCAACGTTTTATGAATAAGAGAGAAAAGAATGAAGAGCAACGTTTTCATAATTATTCCAGGCACATATTCGTTTCTCATCGCGATGAATATCTCTCTCCCGTTTTCCTTCTCTCTCTCTCTCTCTCTCTCTCGCGCCGCAGGATTCTACCGGAGACTGACGAAATAACCAACCTCCGTCAGAACGTCTTTCTCTCCCGATTCTCTTCCTTTTTTTCCCCGGCAACCGAGTGTCTGAGCCGTTGAATTAAATGACGCGAGACGCGGCGAAAAAAAAACAATGTAACAAGAGCGGAGGAAGAAATGAAGCGAGTTAGAGATCGCGGTGAAAGAGTGTAAGCGATGGGTAAGGAAAAAAAAAGATAGGAAGACTCAATGACTTCCGACAAGATTACGTGAGCTCGACTTCACTGCCTTTAGCAACGCACGCTGCGTACGAACTTTTTTCCTCGTTTTTTTCACCCCCCAAATCCCTCTTCAACATATCTTTGACGTTTCCTTTTCCTTCTTCATCAGTTTTTTTTTCTTTTCGTCTCCCTTCGACGATTTTTTTTCCCCCAGGCGGCGAAGAATTGAGGCTTTTCCCCCGTTTCTGGCCCTCTTTTCTTCTCTCATGGAATTGCGCATTCGCGCTCATACGTACTGACTGGAGTGTCTGGGCGGTGGAGTGCATTCTCGCGTATCCACAATGCACATGTCATGCACAAGGGAGTCCTCTCCCGAGGATAGACAATTTTCAAAATTCGCCGTCAAAGCGCCCTTCGTTCGCACCCTCTTCGTTCTTCTTCGCTCTCTCTCTCTCTCTTCCTCTCTTTCTCTCTCTCTCTCTTTCTACGGAGACTCTCGAGCTCTGTGCGAGAAAGAGTCAAAGAGGGAAGGATTGAGCGCCGGAAGGTCGATTAGTCTCGTACTTTCAAGAGGGTGCGCTAAAGCTGTTGCGGAAAAAAAAGATCGCAAGAAATTTCAATTATCCCGACGCTACTCAGACGCTTTTTGAACTCGAAACTGTTTTTGTCTCGCTGTATATGAAATTCTCGCCGCAGACAGTTTCGAAATTGGAGGTATACACGGACATTAAATTCGAATCAGTGTCGATCCAATCGGTCTCGCTTTCACATTTTTCTTCGATGCTGCTCACCGCCACCGGGACTCGAGGCAAGTTCACACGCGCATTCGTATTCAAAACGCTGAGGGTCCGATATTTAAATATTAATAAATATTTAGTCTTGATTCTACCTGTGAACGTCTTTAGAGCCAATTGCCATTGCGTGTGTCATTTAGAAAATTACCGAGGCTCTTACAAATTATTTCCCATTTCGATTTTATCTTGAATTCGAAATTGGATTTGATTTGACTATAAATATCCAATAATGAATAATTCAAATTAAATAATTACATTCCTTCATATCTTCCATTCGAATTTCCTTCATTTCTTTTGCCTCTTTGCATGAATCCGCTTGCGAAAAACATCGCAATTTTTCGTGCAAAATTTCCGCCGTCTACCTGACGTCGCAAGACGAAGCGTTCGAAGCCCACGGGCGCGAGGAACAAAAGCAACTCACTCGGATGTGTCTCGCGATTTCTGAGCACCGCCGTGTGTGCACGCCACTCCAGGCGCCCGGGATAGCACCGAGAGTGGTTTCACAAAAAAAACCCATGTATGCCCATCTAATACAAAAAGTAAATTTCATTGTTAGCTCCAAATAAAAACTGCGATCCCCAGTTGGGTTAAGACATTTGGAAGGGTTAATATGAAAAAAAAGGGAAAAAGAAAAATTCGTTTGCTGGTATAAGCTCGTGCCCTTTTTTTTCTTCTTAATATTCCCTTTCATCGCTCGAATTTTTGTTCGGCATTTTTTTCAACCGATCGGGGATGAAGGGATCTCATACGTATAGCTTATATTGCTTTCTCGCACACGTACGACTATTTTCTCTGTAGACCTCGCACGAACGCTAACTGTAAGAGAGTTGAATTATACGGCTTGTTAA
Source organism: Cremastinae sp. B BG-2022a (assembly GCA_030522605.1). NCBI lineage: Eukaryota > Metazoa > Arthropoda > Insecta > Hymenoptera > Ichneumonidae > Cremastinae sp. B BG-2022a. Next base: position 19,823 of record JAPYYX010001669.1, read on the forward strand.
CCCCGTTCATCGGTGCCGTTGTAAATCATAATGCAAGGAGAAAGAGAGAGCATGTACATTGTGTATATATATATATGTATATATCATATATATATTATATATATACACATATATATACATAGAGTATAAAGGAGAGAAAGAGAAGAGAAAAAGATAAGGTGGACGAGGGGCTGGGTGACCGCCCTTCGCCACAATTACCCTCCCCGGATCTAATGCCTCTCTTCCTCCTCTCCGAAGCTTCTCATCTTCCTCCCTCTCTCTCTCGTTGCTCGACAGTAAAACTTTTCTCAGTGCCTTTAATGGCCGAATAGCCGCGAGAGAAGCTCCGCGTCCGGTTAGTCCAGGTTAACGACGAGAGCCGGTGTACACGCGAAAACGCTCGCTATCGCCAGCGTTCTCTCTCCTTCTCTTCCTCTCTGGACAGAAAAGTCTACAATGCTTGTTAGATTATCGCCAATCTTATATTCCTTTTCTCTCATATATACCGTATACGTGTATGTGTGTTCTCTCACTCTGGGCAATTAAGCAGAAACGCCTTTAAATCCGAAAAAGTACCAACACTTTTTTTTTTAGTTTCCTATTTTCGCTGTTACTGCTTTTACGATCGATTAGTACTGAGTTTTATGGAAAGCAATTTTACGGGTCCCATTCGCCATCGTTGCGCGAAACACTATTTTTTTCCTCGGGCAAAATCACGGCCCAGTTACTCCCGCAGACGTTTTCGTCGAAACGGAATTTTCAAAGTTTGCGAATACCTCTCTCTCTCTCTCTCTCTCTCTCTTTTTTTTATACCGCCACTTTCGAGATTCTCCTCCGCTCTTGAAACGATTAGGTAAAGTTTATTGTGATGTGGGTGAGTGGAATATTATGTAAGCTCAAACTCGCTGAACTCTTATCCTTTTAACTTCTTATCTCGCTATTATCATCGCATTAACCAGATGAAAAATATAACGAAAATTGAATCTGAAAATCGCTCCGGAGGTCCAAAACTTTTGGTACGATGCTCGCGGGCCTTCTTCACTTATTATTCTCTCATCTCCGCTGTACTTTGACCCAATTCTCTTCTTACTTCCTGCGCACTCCTTTTTATCTCTTTTTCCTCGTCGTCTCTTACATTTCGCGAGCCCTCCCGGTGAAAGCTGTTCCTGGGCACAGAAGAAGGCGTTTTTTTTTCTTCTTTGAACTCTCGTTTTACCATGTAATATTTTTTTATCCTCCACGTCGTTTGTTTGTTGCTGAATGCAACAGGTTTGCGCGATTGTTCACCTGGTGCGTACTCGAAGCGCGAGCGGATTCCCAGGAAGCGAGAGTCGAAAAATGAGAAACTCGCGTGAATCCGAGTGAACGAGAGAGAGACAGAAAGAGAGAAAGAGAGACGCGAAATCAAGGAGAAAGACGGATTGACTCTTTCCAAGGGGATGACGGGTACGCATTCCCTTGTCTGAGTATTTCGTTACCTGAAAGGATTCACGTTCCTTTCCCTCCTCATTTTTATTCCTCTCCAGATCCTCGTTCTATCAAAAGATGCATCCGCACTTTGCATGATGTACGCTGGGGATGACCAGGAAGGACGTTCCGGAGGGGGACGAGAAATCCATTCGAGCTATTTGGCTCATCAGAGACTCGTTCGTCTCTCTCACACATACACATAAGCTCATGGATTCGTGTGCGTGCCCCTCCTGAATTTCTATATCCCTGGCAAGTTCCTCGACGTCCTTTCTTTTCTCCGGCCGTGGATTTCTCTTATCTTCGAGGGTGGAATTGAGAAAGATTGAAGATTTTTGGGAGCTAGATTATCTCGATAAACGACGAGTTGCCATCAGGGAACGATTAGTATCTATTAGCTTACCCCACATATAGCTCGGATCCACGTGTGCGATCCCTTCTTTCTTCTTCTGGTCTCATCTCTTTGACTCTCTCCTTTTTGCTCTCACCCAGTCTAGTCATCGAAAAAAAGAAGAACAAGGGAAAAACTAGCTCACCTTTTAGCAGTAAAATTCGTCGAATTTTCGTCCAGCGTCGGAGCCAACTGAAAAGCTACGAAGAGCCAAATGGCCACTTTGCAACACGTTATGTCTGAAGTACCACCCGAAATGTGAGTCTCGGAAATCTCTTTCCTCGCACACGCTGCATCGTCTGACTTGCGACTGTACTCAGCTCTCCCTATGGACACTTTGCTCGCGTAGGGAAATCGTGCTTTATCCTAATCTAAAAACGAGCCGAGCTTTCAGCATTTCTTCGTTCTGGGGCACTCGAGAAAAAAGTCATTTCCTCCTCACGACTCCACAGACCTGTGTTACGTTCCGCATTATCGAGATGAGCTCAAAAATTTCTAACTCCGAGACATTTGATGATTCAAAGGCTGAACTAAATTCATTGAATGAAAATTTCGATTCATAAAAAATTAAGCACTCAAGAATTTCTCAGTATTTTCCTATCAATAATTGAACAACGATGTGACAAATTGGTACGCGATGTGTCAGTGTTCAATTATTTATTGTTACACGCCTCAAACTCGAGCTACTTGATACTTCAAGGGCTAATTTAAATTCATCAAATGAAAATTTCGTTTCCTAAAAAATTAAGTACTCAAAAATTTCTCAGTATTTTCCTATCAATAATTGAACAACGACGTGACAAATTGGTACTCGATGAGTCAGTGTTCAATTATTCATTGATACACACCTCAAACTTGCACCATTTGATACTTCAAAGGATAATTTGAATTCATCAAATAAAAATTTCGATTCATAAAAAATTAAGTACTCAAGAATTTCTCGGTATTTTCCTATCAATAATTGAACAACGATGTGACAAATTGGTACTCGATGAGTCAGTGTTCAATTATTTATTGATA
>JAPYYX010001670.1:0-22464 GCA_030522605.1 Cremastinae sp. B BG-2022a
TGCAGATGATTTCGAGACTTCTACTCATCCGAAACACAAAATCAAAAAAGATTCTTAATCAGAAAGAGTGCAGCTATGGTCGGAACTAGAACAAATCGAGAAAACTAAAAATTGACCAAATGGCGCGCTTTTGAAAAAAAGTTCGTAAAATCGGGTTTTTTTTCACTAGTTTTGTAGTGTAAAAAATAGGAAATTATTCAAATAAAATTATGATTCTAGTTCCGACGATAGCCATACATGTTGTGAACAACATATCCAAATTTCAAGTAATTCGGTTGAGAATACTTTTTTTGTTTTCATCTGCACCGTGCCGAAAAAAGTCGTTTCGGGATAAATGAGTTTAAAGTTTGACGTACAGATACTTTAAGATACGCTCTTTACCTGGTTGATGGGCTGTAGAAGCTATAATATTGGGGATTTCCGCATGAAAATTTCACAGTATATTTTTGAGATACTATGCTTTCGAAATATTGAAAAAAAAATCGATTTTTTTTAATTTCTAGACTACCGAGCCCCCTTAAGCTCTTAAAACTCGACGTAAAAATATGTATAACCACTAAATTTAATTTATATATATGTAGAACGCTGGACTGCAAGGTTTGTGCTTTATACTCGGATTGGCCGGTTCTTCGGTCCTTCTGGATTACTCGACGTACGACAGTCACATCCAACCGTTGATAAGAAAAGCAATGACGGTTTTGATCAGCAACTCCCAGGAAGAACAGGCGTCGACTACTTTACGGCTGATTCAAGAATCTGTGAGCAATTTTTATTTCAAACGAAAAATTAAAATTTTCCGAGAATGAGAGAACATTGGACAATGATTTTTGACAGATCGGTTGCTGCGGCGCTGATGGTCCGATGGATTATCTCAACCTCATGAAACCTTTGCCGACCGAGTGTCGCGATACGGTGACCGGAAATGCTTTCTTTCACGGCTGCGTCGATGAGTGCACGTGGTTCATGGAAGCGAAGGCCGGATGGCTGGCAGGCGTGTCTCTTGCAATTTGCATGCTCCACGTGAGTAAATTTTGAACTTAAAAATTATTAATTATTAATTTAAAAAATTGTTAATTTATTTAATTATTAATTTAAAATATTGGAAAAAGGTTATTTCAAGACTCGAAGCAAAAATTATGAGAATTTGATGGAATTTAGCCACTTCCTCGAAAGTATTATTTTTATAAAAATTTTCATTTTATTATTTCATTATTCAAATACTCGAGAAATATTTGGATGAAAACTTGAGTACTTATTGTATTTTTATAATCACCTAATTTTTAAAATATCTTATTAGTAAAATTTAGAAAAAAAAAACACATGGAAAATTGAAAAATAATGAAATTTGGCGACAATATTCTCGAATGTTAAATTTATCATTTTGGGTGAAAACTTGAGTACAATAAGTAGGTACTCAACTTGAGTACTTACTCAATAAGTAAGTGCTCAACTTGAGTTGTGTAACTCAAGTTTTCATCCAAAATAATAAATTTAACATTCAAGAATATTGTCGCCAACCTGAGTACTTATTGTACTCAAGTTATTGTACTTATTGTAACTTAAGTACTTACTTAACTTGAGTACTTACTTATTGTACTCAAGTTTTTATCCAAAATAATAAATTTAACATTCAAGAATATTGTCGCCAAATTTCATTATTGAGTACAGTAAGTACAATAACTTGAGTACAATAAGTACTCAAGTTTTCATCCAAAATAATAAATTTAATATTCAAGAATACTGTCGCCAAATTTCATCATTTTTCAATTTCTCATGTGTTTTTTGTTTTAAATTTTACTAATTAGATATTTTAAAAATTAGGTAATTATAAATATTAAGATAATATAAAAATACCCAGTGAAAATGTTTCTTTCCTTTTTTGCTTCTTTCCATTCCTCGCCCTTTCTCATCACCTGCATTTGAACTTTATATATCGCGTCAGCTAAGCGACCAATCGACATAAAGGACGATTCCTTTCACTTCATGATTGTACACATCATTATTGAACGGATCATTGCTATGCAATCTTTGTAATGAAAGAACGAAAGATTCTCACGAGACGTTTTAAAAAATACAAAATATTCACAAGGAGGATGAATTCTAGGCTCATATCTCTTATCTTTTTTTTTCAGGTAATTCTGGGAGTGCTGTCTATCGTTCTTGTTGAAGCCAAGCAGAAAGAGGAGGAAGTTCATATATTCAAACGTTGATATAAAAAAAATTCTTGAATGATTTTAATCGATATATCATTTAAGGTATTCCAGTGTAAAACTGAAAATGATAAGAATTTGATGAAATGTAGAAAAAAATATTCTACGAGAAAAATTAAAATAATTTTTTTCTAAAAATTTCACTTAATAAATAATTAAACAATGAAAATACATCTTTCAACTGTAGGTACACAGTGGATAAGAGTGTATTTTGTTATTCAACTAATCAAAAACGTGGATGAAAATTTAAAAAAAAAAGACTCCACCATTTGACATTTAACAACGAGGTTGTAAAATTTCATCAAATTTTATCATTTTTCGATTCCCTATAAGTTTTACATGTATTTATCTATATTGCGGTATAGAAACCCCTCCAAGAATTTTTAATGCTAACGATACCTGAAAAAATATGTATCGAGACATAAGCGTAAATAATTTTATCGTAGTTTTTATACGTTCCATACAAACCTACATTTTTTTAAATGAAAACTAAACATTACCATTGTATCCACAAGGATTTTCCACCATCATGCATATCTCAGGTTTATAAATTTGTACGCGATATCTGAAATAAATTATTTCCTCGAGTAATAATTTTCTCAATTTCTTTTTTATCGCGAAGATGGCAAAGGTCGCGGATAAACGTAGATTTTCCTGCTGTAAATGGATTCCGATCTAGATCTCACTAGAACGGTAAACTTATTCGCAACCATGACATTTCAACCGTATCAAAGTCGAGGCTACTCGTAACTGGTATCAATTACTTTTTCCACGTTCCTCTCTTATAAATTTTTTCCGTACTTTATTTACAAAATGATTTATATGCAGAATAGACAATAAAAATATAATAATATTATAGATTAAAGTATACATAGTATAGATAATAATTTATTTACAATAAAAATACGCGTCATGGCTGTCGAGTGACGAAATCGTGCGTGAAAGAAATCGTTCATCGAATGACTCTCGATAAAATCGGCATTTGAAGTGTTTGAAGTATTTCCGATTCGTTTTGAAATAAAAAAAAAAAAGAAAGATCGTTTCTATTTTTCACGATGACCGAACTCGACAGCGATTTTTAACGTATAAAATAATTCTCGTTCGCAGCACCCGGATGGAGTTTTAGCACCGAGAATTTTCGAGTGGAGATTTTTTTCTGCTTATCAGAGGTACTAAAATTATAATCAACCGACGTACGGGAAGGGGGGATAGCCAACGGGCGGTGGATAAAATCCGGGGAAAGCCGGTACGGTCGGTTGTAGAGGTACCGTCGACGTGACGTAAGTCGTTACTTCGGTCGGCACGACCTTCGTCGAGAAGAGAGTCGTGTACGCCGTTTTAGCTCCGAACGTCAGCTTGAGGACCCTCGATTCGGAAACCGTGGCGAGAGTCTGCGTGACGTGGGGCGCGCTCGTCACGGTGAATTGAGGCTGCTGATGAGGATAAATCGGCGGTAGCTGCGGCACTTGCGGCACTTGCTGCTGAGGAATAATCGGAGCTATAGTCGACGTTCCGTACTCGTAAGACGTCCTCGGGACCGTCGCGATCGGTCTGGAGAGAGTCGAGTAAATCGTGTTGCCATTATTGACCAAGGGTATGACGTGCGACTCGTAGACGGTCTCCAGAACGATCACGGGTCTCGATGTCGTAATAACCTGTTGCTGAGGTGCCGGAGCTCCGAAGTACTTGAGCAGAGCAAGCTGCTGAATCTGCTCGGGCGTCAACTGAGGCTCGGGCGTGGCTACGTTCTGTTGATCGTTCTTCGCTTTCGAGGACAACTGCGTCGAGGGCGTTTGCGACGATTGCTGATTCCTGAAGACATCGAGATCCGAGTCGGCTTCGCTGGAATTCGGTGCGACGACGCGTTTCGGTATGTCCTCGTCGTCTCTCTCGTCATCGCCGAAGTCGAGTTCCAAATGGAGCTCGCTGCCGGCTTCGTCCAGCTTCGAGTTGAACTCGTTCAGCGTTTTGCTGGGTATGAATTGATAAATCTCCATTGGCGGTAGAGTCTTCGTCGCGGTAACGATACGAGCTACGTTGTACGTCTGAACGAGCGTCAATCTCGTCGTGTTCCCACCGGAAACTACGGGCAACATGTGAGTCTTCAAAAGTGTCTGCGTCGTCGAAAACGTTTCCGTCAGCGTCTCGAGAGGCGGCGTCGCCTGACCCGATTCCAGCGTTATCGGTGGCAAAGTTGCTATCGAGGAGTCCAACGGCAAACTCGAGTCGTAAGCCGCACCGGTGTTGACGAGAATGTTCTCGGTCAGAGGCTCGGTCGGTGAGATGCTTGGACTGGGACTCGAGTTCGGCACCTCCGCGGTGGCGAAACTCTTCTTTATCGTCGATGTTACCGTCACGTAACGCGTGTTTTTCATTGTGCCGACCTGGAAATGAGATAAAAAGTTTTAAAAAACTCCCACGCGCGTAGCGATGCGTAATAGAGCGTTTCAGGCCGAATCAAAGTAAAAGTAGGAAGCGCTCCCTGCAGTCTCTTCTTCCTATCGCGATTCTCCGCATCCGATTAAATCTAGAATATTGCTCTCGCTTGTATATACGTATATGGAAAATTATGAAAGTTGTAGAAGTCGAGAGAATTCTAAGAGGAGAAAGCCAGAAAAAAGGATGATCCGTGTCGCGTTTACCTGGAAAGTGTAAGGTGACTTTATAGTCGCGATCTCAAAGTAAATATTGTCGAAGTCTGCTGGCGTTGAGATTTCAATATTCATCGTCTCGACCGGAAGTATCGGCTCCGAAGGTTGTTGCTGAGGGGCTTGTTGCTGTTGTCCCTGCTGAGACTGTTGTTGCTGCTGTTCCTGGACGATAGAAACTTCTTCGGTCTCGCTAGGATCGAGCTCGTCGTCGAACGAGCCTTCCTGGATTTTTCGTTGACTGCTCGGGATCGTCGCGAAATTCTTTTCATCCGCTTGAATGTTGGGCAACGGTGAAGACGCCTCGTTCGATTTCAATGGTGACGTTTCTGACGTCAACGGGAGACGCTCTTCATCCTCAATTTGTTTGCGTATCGCGATTCTCGGCTTCGGAGTCGTTTTGTACGACCAACGTCCCTGAGTCCTTGGCAATTTCACTTTTGGCACTGGATTCGTGGATATCGACGATGAAGGTTCCGGTCTGCTCTTCACTGATTTCGCTGGTTGGTTGGATTGATTGTTGGTGCTCGGACGAAAACTGCTTCGTCGACGACTTGTCGGTGCTGTCTCGGTAGTGGTAGTTATTTGACGATTTCTGTAAAATTTGATAAGATTATCGATTATTTGAATTTTTTTATTGTTGGTGATTTTATTGTTAGTGAACTACTCACTTGTAACCAGGACGTCCGTTTCCAGGACGATTTTTACTAGGCAAGTTCCTAGGCTGCTGTGGCTGTTGAGTAGCCTCGTTCGTTTCCGGGTCGTCAATTATTTTGTTACGGAATTTTGGACGGGGTTGATGATTTCCTGCATGCTTCCTGGTAGTTCGAACAGGGCCTTCTTTGAAACAAAAAACAATTCTCAGCTTTAAAACATTAGAACTTCGTGACACATGAGAGATTTCGAATCACCCATCAGTCATGATTGAACTTTTCTTAAATTACTTTTAATGATCCCATCAAATAGAGACGGTAAATGAGTTCAAAATTACAATTTATCTATAACATAATTAAAAATATATTTCTCTTGTTGAATCTTTTTTGAATTTCGACGTGGGCTGCAAACGAAAAAATGAAATTCTCGAACCTGGAGAAGCATTGAAGAGACCTTCAAGTGGCAATGAGGATTCTTCTTGATGATGGGTCGGTGTTGGTTCCAATTGAGGTTTAATTTTGCCATGTTGAGGTCCAATTGTTTTGAGTATTCTCTGAGTACTCGACGGTCGGATTTTACCCTCCGGGACTGCGGGTGCTCCTTTGAGGACTCTCGACGTGCTCTGGAGAACTTGTGCGTATTTTCCATTGATGTAAGTCCCGATGACGCTCGTCTCGTGGACCGTGGTAAGGCCATCCTTGACGATCGTCCCACCGAGTTTGGTAACCAAGCCCGTAGGATTTTCTTTATCCTTCTTCGGTGATGGACGTGGCTTCGGCGGTGCCTTGGACGTCGGTCTCAAATTGATGAGCTGATTAACAAAAATTACACCTGATTAGACGTCATCAAAATGATCTGCGGATAGAGAAAGAAAGAAATTCAAGTGAAAACAGAAGAAGCCAATAAAAATAACGACTCGTTATTGCCCAAGGGGCTCTTCATAGATTTTTCAAGATGAATACGCCTCTCCTAGTAAAAGTGAATCGCGCACATTCGAGCGTGGGACTTTGAGATTTAACGGAGTGAAGGCGAGGACGCATCCTTTAGAGCTGACTCGGCTTGCTCGTTGCGATCACGGTTCGGAGTCGGTTATGGGAAAGCGTGAGAACGTACGAACTCGCTGCGAGTATTCTTCTATGTATTTATACAGAACGAGACGACGTAACGCGAATGAGCTTCCACATACGATACGGTCTCTATGACATCCGTAGTAGATTTATTCGTGCTACCGTAGTAATTAATGTAACACGTGTCTCGAAATAGACTCTGCGACGAAAAAGAAAAAAAATCCTCAAAATTACTAGATAGGTTAGAAATTAAAATCCAATGTCATAAATTCTATTTTTATTTTATTGTGTATTGTTTGTTCGATAATTTTTTAAGAATTGTTGTTAGATATTTATTATTGATATAGCATTTAGAATAAAACTTTTTTTAATTGTTGCAAAACGAGCAAATGAATTTGATATTGAATGTCGATTTATTTTTTTCTTGTTTACGTATTAACAATTATAAAAATTTAACGGCATTAATTTTTTTTTCTGTTGTTTATTTGATTCTTTTTTAAGAATTGTTATTAAATGTTTATTATTATCGATATAGAACTTAAATCCTTTTCTAATTGTTGCAGAATGAACAAATAAATTTGATGTTGAACGTCGATTTGTTTCTTTCTTGTTTCATTATTTATTATTTTCAATTATGAAAATTTATTCGTATTACTGACGTAAGAAATATAAAGTATGAATTTACGACTCGACAAAGTAAATATTGTTTTAATTTATGGTCATTAATATTTTTTAATAGTTTATGTTTGACTCATTGAAAATTTGTTCGCGTTGGTGTTGTAATTATAATATCACGTGTTACAAAGGAAACAGAATAAAGATTTTGTGGAATGAGAAAAAAACGAATAATACAATTTCTCAAAATAATCACAAAAAATAAATTTCTGTAACCGTTAATTCCGCGGTCATGAAAAATAATAAAAAAATCCGGCCACGTGTTGCAATACGCACTTCGCGGTCAATTAAATTTCGTGGAATCAGCGATCCTTCGAGATTACGCGAGCGACAGTATTCTCACGAGAATTCTTAGTCGACGAACGTGAGTCGCCTGGCGATTCGATCGCTAATGAATAAACATCTCTGACAATAGAATTCTGTTTTTTGGAACAAATTTTGAAACGTACGGGTGAAATATTTTAAATATCCAAAAGCGTCGGAAAAAAATAGATTTAGAAAGTTTCTCCGTCTCTGAAGCAAGAATCCGCTTCCTCTTGTTTTTGTGAATTTCTTCCCACATTCACTTTTCTTTGAATGAAAGAAAATCAGTACTGGGAAATTCGTGTAGAAAATTCATCCTTTTTTCCATAATTCCGTACCTTGTACGTTTCGTCGACGACTTCAGCCGGCTGCTTGGAAAGAAAATCGTATTCCGGTTCTGCGAGATTGTTCTTGACCCCGTGAACGATGGAAGACACGACGGAGCTCTTCGTCGAAGGTTCAACGTGGTTGTTCAAATTCTGAAGCGTGAAGGCACAGAGCGAAGGAGATTAAAAAATAATTAAACGAGGTGAGAGATGCATTTGTATGAAAAATTATGAAACATTTACCTGCTCCGTGTTTGGAGAATCATTTTGCTCGACGATGGAATTAACGACGACCTTTGTGCCCTTGTTGACAATTTGCTTCTTCGTTTCTGACTGCGGATCACTCTTGTGGGTTTTGCTCGCTTGGATGTTCGGTGTTTTTTTCTGCGGTGCTGCTGGCTTAGTCTCGATTGGCGGTAGACTCGAGGACTTCTCTTCAACCTTGTTCGCTCCTTCTGCAATTCGGGTCAACTTTGAGACGTCGAGTGACAATCGTGTCGAATAAGTATGCAAATAAAGTACGTGAAAAAAATGTATCCTGACTTTCTTTAAAAACAAATAATTCAATTTTGTTGTTTGATGAGAAAGTAAAATGTCAGTTCCTCCACGGGATGCCGGAGAAAGATTCAGAATTAAAAAAAGAATCAAAAATCAAAAATTAATTATGAAAAAAAAATTTTAACTTAAAATTTTTCAATCTATAAATTTGAAATTTGAAAATTAAAAAATTTGAAAATTTAAAATTTGAAATTTGAAAATAAAAAATTTGAAATTTGAAAATAAAAAATATGAAATTTGAAAATAAAAAATTTGAAATTTTAAAATAAAAAATATGAAATTTGAAAATTAAAAAATTGAAATTTAAATAGTATTGAGCTTGAAATACAAAAAAAAATTTTATAAAACGATGAAATTTATGATTTTCACTGTACAAAAAATCTTAAAAAATCAATTCATCAATGTAAATTGCATTTTCGCGTATCTAAATTTTTTTTAGCATCTGATTTTTGAAAGGCCCTCAAAAAAGGTTCTCGAAATGAACAATTGAAAAACTATAAATAAATAAAAAAAAATAAAGAAAGCAAATAAATTTCAAATGAACCCAACAAAAACAAAACATAATTCAACACTCACTTAAAAATAAATAACAAACGAATTCACGCTACTCGACGTGAAAACAAATTTGCAACCGCTCTTCGAGGGTTGCTCGATTCTCACAATGACTCATCACGTATCAATTTTTCTCCTTCGTTCTTACAACTAGTTAAACATGACTTATTGGTGAATTCTTGCACAATCCTCCCATCAATCAATTCCACATAATATTTCGTATTACGCACGAGCACTTGCTCTCGTCGGGCATTCGCGAAGATTTTTCGTGGCACAAAGAGAGTGCGACGATCTTAACGAGTCGGTGGGTGGCTCGAGGCGCGATCGAACGTCGAGGAATTTAATTACGAGAAAAAAAAATCTCTCTCGTATACGAGAGATACAAAATAGCGGAGGCGAATCGATGTCCATATAAAAAAAAGGATTGTGCCAAGGTTGAAAATATGTCAGGGTTCGTTCATTGTTGATGACGAGAGGACAGAGCTCGTGGTCCCGAATAATTCCAAAAAAAAAAATAATAATAATAAGAAAAAAAAATGAAGAAACGTCAATCGTCGAGTCGTCAAAATCTCACCTGGCGGTGCGCTCTGGGGGCTAAATACCATCACGGTGTTCCCGATGGTGGTCGTGAAGTCCAGAAATCCGTAGACCGTTTGCGTAATGAAATCATTTTTCGGAGCGATTTCAGGTTCGACGGGCTTGGCAATAGCCTGAGCCGGCGCTGACGGTGCACTTGCCTTGTAAACTTGAGCGAAAGATCCTCCAACTAGAAATAAAAATAAAAAGAAAAAAAGAAAATAAATGAGTCGCGATGCAAACGAGTTTGCGAGGGTAAAAAATTGCGTGTTGATATACAAGAGCAGACTAATTCGAGCGTTTATAATTTTTCAAGAATTTCCTGCGTCCCGTTTTTCTGCTCTCTCGTTCGCTGTGGAATTTTCGCGCGATCACGGACAACGTTTTTAGCTCACGTGCGACGTTGCTGCACGTGCCGGGGACTTTTTCGACGATAAATCGTCGCCGGACAAAACCCCCGTTTCCTCACAATTACTCGGGTTATCGTAGCGTGAAAGACTTCAGCACGGGAGAGCGGAGTTTGAAGTTACAGAGAGAGAGAAATATTGATAGGGATATATAGATAGCGATGGTTAACGATCTTTGGAACAGGTGAGATCGGCGCGAGATTAAAATGGCGCACCTTTTATCGGCGGAAACATTTTAATAGACGAAACTCGAGAATCGAACAGAAGAGACACAAAAAAATAATCGTTTCTATTCAGTAATTAATTTTTTCAAATTAATAATTATTAATTTGAAAAAAAAAAATTTTCTCATTTAAGGGGTTTTCGTACAGTTAGCAGAAAAATCAAGAAATTAATACGTAAAACAGATAGGGAATCGAAAAATGATCAGAATTGAATAAAAAATGGAAAAAATGTTCGTTATTATTATTCGTCTACGTAGATATTGAGTTATTAAAGAAAACATTTCCGTTCTTATGCATGGAGTCTATAACTATATTCATAGAAAAAGGATAATTTTCTTTTTCGATCATTCGAAAAATACATATGTAGATGAAAAATTTGAATAAAATCACGTTCACGTATTTTATGTTGAAGAACATCCTGACAAAATTTTATCACATTCTGATCATAGTCGCTTATGTACCGAAACACCTTAATTTGAAACAAAAAATTGTTTTTTTTCAATAATTATTAACTTTAAAAAAACAATTATTAGAACATAATTATTAATTTGAAAAAAAAAACAATTTTTTTCATTTTTTTCAAATCAATAGTTATTGATTTGAAAAAAATGTGTAATCATCTGAATTGGAATAGGAAAGAATTGTACATTCCTTTTTTTCAGATTTTCATACTACGATAAATTTTATTGAGCGTATTTTATACCACGGAGTAAAAAGATATAAAAAGAGGGATAAAAATGTTATATGAATGTACAGATGAGACTGGTTAACAATCCTCGAAACAGTTGAGATCTGAGCGAGATTGAAATGGCGCACCTTTTATTGCAATAAAATAATTTAAATACGAAAATCCGTGAAATCATCAAATACAAACAATTTATAACAATAAAAATGTCTTCTATTTATTTTGCCAATTTCCTTTAAAATTAATTGTATATTAAAAAATAAATTGAAAATAATCACGAAATTAATAAAAAAATAAAAAAATAAAATATAAAAAATTCTCATTTGCTCATTCATATTCTCAGTTGCATAAAATTGCGGACAAATTGGATTCAGTGAAGTTTCATCGAATGGAGTAAAGTGAAAGAGAAAATTAAGGATGTACTGGAGATAACTCGAAACGGTGATAGAAACTTGAAAATTTTACCAGTCACTGATAATAGAACTTTTAGGCTTCTCTACAAATTTCAACTCAATTCACTAAATCGTTTAAAAGTTATAATAAATTGAATATTATACGTATATTCTTATGCAGATTCATCGAAAACGAAATTATAAATCTGTACAAAAATCATCGTCGACAAAAAAAAAGTGATTTCAATTATTTATTTTCTTGTTTATCAGGTAATGTGTGAAATAATTTGTTTTTTAATTAATTGAGAAACAGATCAACACAGAAACGACCATATTACGCTTGCCCTCAGAATATCTTGAGGTGATTGTATCGCCAAAGTCGATTTCGTAAGAATTTGTTGAAAGATCATTTTTTTCTACCGTCAGTACACATGAAAAATGTCAATAACCGATTTTAAACACTTTTGTCTAAAATGTGTGTTTTTTAATTATTTAAACAATAAATAATATGAACATTTTTGATGGAACATTAGAAACTTATTGACTATAATTTTGACAATAAAAATTTTGAACTTTCTAACTGAATTTTAACAATTCAATGTTGAAAAACTCACTATTGTCAGGGATTGTACATTCAAAAGAATGAAATATTGATTAAAAATCTTCGAAACAGATGTAAAATCAGAGATAAAAATAACGCACCTTTCATTACTAAACATTTAAATAAAAGAAAATCAGACGTGAAACAATAATAATAATTTCTATCCATCTGCCAATATGTTAAAAATCATTATCGAAACTGTGATCAAGAAAAAAATGATTGTATTCGATTGTATAATACGTCGAGAAATTTCATTCAAGCTTCACAGATTTGATCTCAATGAAATTTCGGTGTGTGAACTCCCACATTATGTACAGAATGACAATTACGAACGACTCGTGCGCTATTTTCGATTCTAAGCCTCTCGGAGACTTTTCTCAAGTCTTTTCTCGTTCGCTTGTGCGCTTCGGTGCGTGACGCAACTGACGTGCAAGACTCCGGTTGTGCATAATACTATTTACATTTTATTATTATAAATACACGGTTGAGCGTTCCGTTGAAGGAGATTCCACGTTTCATGTGGAAGGGCGTACCTGATGCCCCTGAACAATACTCGGACGAGGTGTTCAAGATGATCAGAGAATGACTTTATTATTCATAGAAAATAATAAGATAGGCTATCGATCTGGAGAAAAAAGAAAATCGATAGAACAAACATTTTCATTTTTTTTATACTTATTTTTAGGAATTTAGTATTTCATCGTTTTTCTCATTTTATTATTACTACTTAAAAATTAATTATTATTTGAAAAAGAACGAATTTTATAATATTTGAAATTTAAAATAATCGAAAATTATTGTAAATGAATTCTTATTTATTTTCTATAAATTTATTCATATCTTATAATAATAAAAAAGAATTTTATATAAAATAAAAATGAAAAAATATGAGAAGTAACAATCTCGACGAAGAAATAAATATTTTTATTTTTAGAATTTTATAAATTGCACAATTTATTCTTATGATTCGTTATTCCGAAAATGTATTTTATCGCGAGAGTTTTAAATCAATTAAAGTTTTTCTGCTATACGCGCAATTGAACGAGCTCTGGATTATTAATTTTCATCCTATAAATGATTACTCAAAGCTGGGATATTTTTCAATCCCGTAATGCGAGGCTGTGCGAAAAGAAAATCCAGCGAGCAACAATTTTTCAAGTACGCAATGCGCTGTTATGAAAACTGTGGGAAAATCGTGAGTTACGCTCGAGGGATTAAAATGTATGTGCGCTAATTCGTAATTGCAATTATTCTTTTCTGTCTGCACACGCACATCCTAGAAAATCAGAGATTTTTCCAAATAACTCTCGAAATCAAATTTTTTTTTCGTATTACTAAAACAAACGAATTTTAGTAAAAAACGAATAAGATATTTTACCTCTCTTTGAATTTGCAAAAATTAGTAGTAGTAGTAGTAATAGCATATTTATTATTGCTATATATATGACATTATTTACATGTTATATTTACAAGATATATTTGTTGTTTGGAGTGGGCTATCGACCGAGGTCCTTCAGCCTTGGGCGTGTTACTTTATAGTGTCTGTGTAGTTTTTTTAAAATAGAGTTACATATGTATGTTATTACTCATCGGTGTCGCTATATAATTTTATGAGTTTGTCGATTATTGAGCGCTTGGTTGGTCTATTGCGATATATATTTTGATTATTATTGTGTGTTTGAGGTGTAGTTGCAAAAATTATTTTCCTTAAATTTATAAAAATTATTTTCCTTAAATTTGCAAAAATTATTGTCCTCAAATTTGCAAAAATTATTTTCCTTAAATTCGCAAAAAATATTTGCTTTAAATTTGCAAAAATTATTTTTCGTACATTTGTAAATTCGAAAATTTTTCCAAACGTTTCGAGTCAAAGTTATTTCGAATTACGAAACAAATTTATGAATCTAAGGGAAAAGTGAAAAATCTAAAAATTTCTCCTTTTCCGTGATATCGCAAAAAAGAGATTCATTGCGTCATCGTCTCGATTGAATAAATGATAAATTAATGGCTCAATAAAGAAGCAATGCATATCGCAGGAAAGTTGGACCAGTAGTGAGAATGCATTAACGTTGAATTTATTGCCAAATCAAGATTTAACCTGGTACACACGAAAGTAAATAGACGCGAGAATGTATAGAAAGGGATTGACTAAAAGTCTCATTTCGCTTTTTATTCTTTCGTTTCCTTTTTTTTCGTCCTTTTTTTTCTTTTTTGTATAAATGTATATCCATATGGGCGGTTCGGTGGTCAAAGTATCGCGTAATTGAATGTAACGCAACTTCGAGACAAGAGCTCGCGTCTGGTGCTTGTCAAGTCGGTGAACTGAGAAAGGAAAGTCTCTCGCGTTGGGGTTGCTCTTTCGGTCTCGTCGATCGAAATGTTGCTGGATTTGAAATAAATATAGCGAAAGTGGGCAACATTGTTGTAAGAAAAGAAAAAGAATTATTATTCTAGACACATTTTCGATCGAGTATAACAAAAAGTCGAAGTTATTGCTCAATTCGTTGATATAAATATTTATAAATTTGAAACAAAATAGCAAAAGTATGACAAATGTCACAGAATAAAATTCTGATGAGCCCAAAATTGTCGATTAAAATATTCTTTCTAAATTGTTTGCTTATTTTTACTATCAAAATCTTGTTTTCATTTGACTTTTTTCAATTTGGCTGATTCGATTTAATTGTTATATAAAATTTGAAATAAAATTCTAGCGAAAGTGGCCAACATCTTTGTTTGGAAAGAATTCTAGACCCAACTTTGTCAATGGAGTAAAAAAAAGCAAAAAATTGCTCAATACTTTGATAGAAATATTAATACATTACATACAATAAAACAATAAAAAAGTATGGCGAATGTCACAGAATAAAATTCCTGATGAATTAAAAATTTCCAACTAAAAAATTCGCTCCAATTTAATTTTTTTATTTTATTTTCATCGAAATATTCCTAAATTCAATTTTCTCCCATTTGACTTGCTACAAGATTTGTAACAATTCTAGCGAAAGTATTCGACGTTGTCACCGAAGAGTCCCGAGCCCAAAATTTTCGATCGAGCAAAAAAAAAGCCAAAAGTTGCTCAATATATGGCAATAAGAAATTTTTTTTTCACTCGCACACGGTTGACCGACTTAGCTTCTCGGTCTTGCGCTATTTCGCTTTCCTCGTTTCCCCGCGCATTCCCAGGGAAAACGAGAAGGAAAAAAGAAAGGAGACGGCGACTTTGATTTATGTTCAACTATTATCGTAACTTACACGCCGAAAAATATTTTTCTCCTAACCTGACAGGCAATTTCGAAGAATTGATTTCTTCTTTTTTTTTTACTCACCACACCCCAGGAGCACGATGAGAATTAGGTATTTCGACGACATGACTAGCTGTCAATCGGATCTCATCGCATCAGGAACATTTATTTCAAAATCTGCAAAAGAAAAAAAAAATTTTTTTTGAAAGTTCGAAACGATCGTGAAAAAATCTGTGGCGTAATTTTGCAGGATTTTTTATTCGGGCGATTGTGTGCGCAAAAAAATCATGCACTTATAATAAAAAAAAAGTACATACGAGAGTTTAAGATGCCGAACGTTAATTGCGAGAGAAAAAATGAATCAGGGTCACTCGAATTGCGAAATGTTGGTTAAATACCTGAACTACGGATGAATGGGATCTCGTTTATTTTATCTTTATTATCCGGCCTTCCTCTCGTTAGTGGTTGCGAGAAAAAAAAATGGGCACTCCATCGACATTTTATGAGCGCGAACTGGTGCACTCTCAAGGAGGATCTCGTAGATTATCCTAAGAGCTAAATAAAATTCGATACTAAGATCCGGCAAACCTCGAGGAAAAGTTTTTCAGCCTCCGATGTGGGTGATTTTTGCTAAAGAGCACGATGCTCGTGTTACAGGTGAATGAGTATTATTTTTCCGTATCGATTCGCTTGATCTAATTAATTTTATCTGATTCATTAAGCATCTCAATTTTACTCCCGTTTACTTCATTGATTTCAATAAAGGTTTTTAATTTTGTGTTCTGTGTGGAAAGGAAATCGTGTTTAATTAGCATGATTTTATTAGGGAGTTTAAATTGTTGAAGGTGAAGTTATTAGAGATAAAATCTTTGACAAAAATATCTTTTTAATGATAAATTTGTCAATGTTTTATTTTTCTCAATGAGTTGCAAATTTCTCAACATAATTTAAATAATTTTGACAAGCAGGGAACATTTTTACAATTGAGTAATTATTCTTTAGCTTTAATTATACATAGATCGAATAAAAAAAATTTTCACAATAAAAAATTTTTTTCAAATTATTTTTTTGTGCATAATTTTCAAATTTGGTACAAAAGATTTTTCTAAATTTTCGAACAATCTCATAAAACGTCAGCCTTTTCTTACAATTTAAAAAGTAATTCATATTCCTCCTAAGAATTCATTGTATACATATTAATCATAATAAAAACAATAACTACGATAATTAGCGAGTAATTTTCTTTTACGACAATATAAAAATGTGATAAAGAGTAACAAAGAACAAATATCAATGTCTCGTTTACAACAACAAATTAATTTCTACTTTTTTCAATATTTTCTTTTTTTTTTCAATACTAAAATCAATGAATAATTAAAAATGAAATATCGATGAACAATTTTTCTATAATGACGGGAATAAGAGAAAAGTATAAGGAATAATAAGAGAAAAGTATGTGAAATTTAAAATACAGAATAATATAGTCATAGAACTCTTTTCGATCACACCCATTCTTCACTGATGTCATGTAACGTCTTGTAACGGGGCGGAGTGAGCTACGCGTTACGTAATTCGAACGGTGTAATCGTTTAGTGGAAAACAATACTAAGTGCAATGCTCTCGTTTTAGTAGACACGTGTATGTATACAAATATATATACACATCAAGCATTCGATACAAATATACATCTTACACGCCCCTGTCGAGACCGTCTCGAGAAATTATTTCGTCGAACGCGATCGGAATTCGTAATTTCGTATCGGAGACCCTGAGCCGAGAACCATTCGAATAAAAGGCAAACACCTGAATTCATTTAGTGAAACAATTATGAGAGTGCTTTTTTTCGCAATAAAAAATTGTTATTCAATTTCTCAAAAAATGTGGAACAAAAAAAAACAAAAGGAAAAAATGAAATTACGATATTGAAAAGTTCGAAAGTTTTGAGCCAGTTTGCAGGTGTCTGTTTGGTTTTTTTTTTTTAGTTAATTATTAGTCGAGTGGAATGAACGAAGTTAATTAGACCGCCGGTCTTGTTATTCAAATGGAACTTGACGTACGAACGATTCCTAATCTCAACAGCTGGAAATCCGGAAATAATATTACATAAACGTGGTATTGATGGGTTAATCGCAGGTAGAAAAAGTAAGGAACGTTTAACCGAGACACTTCGTGTCCTTCTGATTTATAATTGGGATTGAAACTTCGCATGGAAATAATTGGAATAGTAATTACAAGATTTATTAATTATCGGAGAATTTCTACAGTTTATAATTTTATTAAATTTTATGTTTGTCTTTCAGTTATAATATTGCATTGAGCTTTTAAGAGCAGTCACAACCCTCAAAGTTACTAGATTTCGTAGATTCAGGATTTCTCTGTCAAAATCGAATAATTAAAATAGGAAAAATTACAGTATATTCCTTTCGATCCCAAGAATTTTCCTCTGGTCCAAATTTTCATGATAATTTGCTCATTGATTAATAAAAAATAAACAAAGGTCGGTTTCTAGGCGGGAGACGCACTCGTTGTTTGTTTATTTTTTTTATTAATAAATACGTAAATTCCCATGAACATTTCGACCAGAGACAAATTCTCGTGATCGAAATGAATATACTGTAATTTTTTCAATTTTAAGTATTTGATTTTGAAAGAGCAATCCGGAACCTACGAAATTTAGGGTGCTCACGTGGTTGTGATTTCTCTTAATTAGTATCACTGAAAAAAAAAGATGGCCATTTCCAATGAAATATTGAATTGATGCAACTAATATTTCATTGGAAATCGCCACATTTTTTTCAGTGTAGTATAATATAATGTTTTATTTGCACAACCGCTTTGGGTTTTTTACAAAAAGTTTTACATTTCATACAAGTTTCTTTCGTACATTTTTTATCCCGCACTCTCTTTTCTACATTTTTTCTCCAATTCTCTAAAATACATACATAATTTTGCGTCTACTTCTCCCTTTAGTTTTTCATTCAATTTCTCCGCTGTTTGCTGCCCCTATTCCCTCTATCCATTCCTTTACGTACGTTGTTGAGCCTTCGCTTATCTGTTCTCTTCCCTTTTCGCAAATTAGCAGGCGCTCCAAACTCTCTTCTTCCTTCCTGCAAATTCTGCATGCCCAATCCTTTTCTCCTTTTTTTCCGGCTCTCCCCACACTTCCACACCGCAATCTCGCCCACATCTCCTTATCTTTGTATTTATATTTTCATTTTTCCAGTATGTCCATTGTTCATTTGAACCTTCTATCAATAGTTTATATCTTTTATTAAACGTTGATTTGCTTATCGACTCTGCCTCTGAACGTATTGTTGACTTTTTTAAGTTTTCCATTCCTTCCTTTATCTTTTCATCTATCATGTTTCTGGGTCTGTCTTTTGCGATTGCTTTTAATTAAATTAAATTGTTATTTAATAGTTTTACAAAAACGTATAAATATATAACTTTTTCGTATATAGAATCGTAAAAATTTTACATTTGAAATTAAATTTTTCAATTCAATTTGATCATTGACTAATTTTACGTAAAACTCTGATTCTCGTACCAACCAATGAAGACTAAAAAAATGATAAAAAAATTAAATTAGAGTGATCGTAAATTTAATTTTTTTTCGAGGAACGGATCAAATGGACAAGGCGAAATCGGTAAATACAAATAAATCGAGTAGTAATTACGACCTTGCGTGTCAGGATATTGTGGGGAGAATAATCGATTTTCTTTGTCAGGGTCTGCGTAAAAATGACATAATAATAGAAAAGAGAGAAAAAAGATTTTTTTAATCATTCGCAGTTACTTCGCGTAAACCTTGAAGATCCGTGGGAACATTCTCAATGGGAAACGAAAAATATATTTTATTGTTGTTATAAAATTAGTAATCATAATCCCGTAAGGTTAATTTATAATCGTACCGACGTGTCAAGAGTTAACCGTACGATTTCCACTATTTATCTGTAAAGAAAAACAAATCAATCTCCCAGCATTCAATAAAATGAAATAATAATAATAATACGACAGCGATGATTAAATGGGAAAATATTCCAACGATATGCAACGGGACGTGAAATTATTTTGCAGTTAATATTTAAATGACAGGAAAATGAAACGCGTTTTACATTCATGCGGATGATGAATCCTCAACGATCAATAGAATATTAATTTTTTTATTTTTATTTTTATTTTATTATTCAATAGATCGACAGAGACTGATTTGCGATTAATCGCATCGAAAGCCTGATGTAGAATATTGATAATTTAACTCGCGTCTGATCGTAATGTTCCGGAACATATTGTATTGGATAAAAAAAATGAAAGAATTTCAAATGTTGGAAAAATTTGCTGTTTCTGCTCCGATTTGGAGAAAAATCGCGAAAAGCCTCAGGCTGCAGGTAACGATATAGATAAATACGTTTTTTTATTAAAAGAGCATTTTCTTTCGATAATTGATAGTTCGGTAAATCGTAGCCTCAGGCGTTCTGGAAAATGTTGAGCTAAAATGATACTTTGGCTATTTAAATTTTTTTTTATGAAGGTAAGAGATGAATATCCTCAGATGTGTTTTTTTGTAGAATTTCAAGATTTTTGATATAGAAAATGAAAAAATGGGAACAAAAACGAACGTTGATTATTTTTTACTTCATGGTTTTTTTATGGTGAAATTGATATCACAAGAATTTAATAAGAATTTATTGATATTTCTTGAACGAGGAATATTAAAATAATTTTTTTTTTCAAAATGTTTGTCTTCATATTTACTGAGTAATTAGATAAGAAAAATAATTTTTTCTACAACTATATATGCTGATGCGTACATAATAATGTGTTTTTTTTATTTATCCATTCAAGAACGTGGATGAAAAAATAAAAAAAATTCGTATTTTTGTTTGTTTAAAATTTTCAAGTCTTCATCGAAAATTGAAAATTTTATAATCTTTCGATTCTCAAACGAAGAGACTTTTTTAAACAAAGCTCTACGAGCTGCATATAAGAATGTATTTTTATTTAATTATTCGAGAACAACGTGCATAAAAATTTTTAATGCAAAAATTCGAATTTTCATTTCTTCCAAATTTTCAAATCACATAATCGAAATTTGAAAAAAAAATGGGAGCAAAAGCAAATACATCGAGTTTTGTTCGATGCTCGCGCGTATTTACACGAACACCCGGAGCCTTTCACTCCGCGCGCTTGCTCGCAATGTTCTCTCACGATATTGCAACAGCGAGCGAACTCGCTGATTTCGCTCGCGCGGGCGCTCGAGCACCAAGAGCTCGTAATCCGTTTTCTAATAATAATGGTGATACGCCAACACCATAATATATATTTCTCTGGGTTTATGACAATGCACAGGATTTTCCATATCGAACGAATGCGATCCGATTTTTAATTATTCTCATTTACCCATTAAAATATCATTGGCATTAAAAAAAAAGATTATCGTATTTACGTCGGTGTCGTAAATGTTTAATTATTCTTTAACAATTCCCCGAAGATGCAAGACTCTAAATACTTTGCCCTAAATTTCAAGAGCCCTATAAATAAAATAAATAAATAAAAAAATAAATAAACCAATAAATAATAATTAGCAAAATAAAAAATAAATAAATCCTTAATATGAATCAAAAAATCTTTTGTGAGGCATTAAGGTGGTGTTTAAGTGTCCTATATCGTGTGGAATCGAACTTAAAATCTGAAAATGAACAATTTTTCGAAGAACAAAAAGAACTACATCGTTCTATTCCTATCAAAGAATAATATCATTCTTTTCTTTTTTCTAAAATATCAAAAATCTCTGAGAAATTGCCAAATTCGTTTTGCATCTGTCCCTCTCGCACCCGAGTGGGTTAAACATCATCTTAAATGAAATTTCAAAAGACCGCGAGTCAAATCTCGCGTGAAAGATAATCAAAATGCATAAAAGAATTTGTTTGTTCGATCGAATTAGATTCCTTCGTAATCTGATTATTGGTGAAACAAATTGTCGACCTTTCGGTTTCATGAGCTCTCGTTTGTTCAAAGGCGCGACATTGAACCGCGCACACGCGTGATTTTTCATGAACGATGATATTGCTATTAACAAAAGAGAGAGGGGAGTGGCAGTAATTTTTTTAATGATAAAGAAAAGGCACGTCGACCTCGATACTTGATAGATTGCTCTTTATCTTTCTCTATTTCAATTTTTTCGCTCCACCTTTTTTTTATTGCTCGGGACGGTATTTAAAATGAATGAACGTTGTTAATTCCTGTACTCGGATATTATTATATACACATTCATACATTATACACATTCTGACCCGTTGATACGTCACGCAATTTAAAATACGTCCAGTTGGAATGAAACCGTCAGGAACTGTCTCTGCCTTTCTTTTTCTTCGTCGAGTTTCCTGCTCGCTGCTGCATGCTGGAGAACGATAAATGCCAGTAGCAATTGCACATGTTCTTAGAAAAAAATCGAGAGATATAGAAGAGAGAGACGAAAATTGCGGCGAAAGATCGAGATTTAAACTCGAATGCCCTCGGGCTCGTGTTTTTCTCAACGCGATCACGCGAAAAATATTTCCCAAAAAAAATATACCGCGGAATGTCCTCGGGAAAAAATATTTTTTTCCTGAGATAAATTTGACCGTTCGAATAAATTATAAATTAATCGAGAATTTCGCAGAAAAATTTTGAATGCTCGATCGAGAGGGGAACGAAAATCTTGATTTCGGTTTCTGGATCCTCTGTGTCGATTGAATTTAATTCATCGTTCTATAGGAGTGTGGATGTTAGAAAATGTGAAATCGAGTCCCGATTCTCCCTTTCGTACACGCTATAATTGCCACACACGTTTACTCATCGGGAGATACGTGAGCAGCGCGCGTTGTACGAGATCCATCGCTGAAGCGAGGAGAGGAGAGCCTGATCGCGCGCGTCGCGTATTTTGCTGACCGCGTGTTCCACTTGGCAGTGAGGAAAAAGAGAAAAAGGATCGAAGAGATCCGTCAGAACTTCTTCATCGCGCTTTCATGCGGAGAAACGAGCATTCGATTCCCATTATAACACGCAGGCTTGACACTTTTCATCTTTTAATGGCATTTTATACTACTCCTGACTCAACGATTCAAGACAGGAAAGAAAGTTGACAAAAAAAATTAAATTTTCAAATCGTGAAGGAGAAAAATTTGTTAAAATGTATTTTACGATTTTTTACTGCAAAATGAATGATTCAATAGTAGAACATTGTAGATCGTGTTTCTTAAAGAGGTATCGTCATAATTATCAAAATGAACTTTAGCAATGGAATTTTTCTGGCAGTAAAGAATATAATGTCAGTTCCTCGATAGCGAAATTTGATGTGGC
>JAPYYX010001671.1:0-24209 GCA_030522605.1 Cremastinae sp. B BG-2022a
GCAAACAAAAATCAGCGGCTTTTTGGGGGAAGAGGAGAAATATTACTTAAGAGAGGTTGTGCCGAACCAACTGTATGACTTAAGAGGGTTTCGAGTGTAGACCTGCAATTCTCAGCGAAGGAAGAAAAGAGAGCGACATAACCTACAAAGTAGCAATATATATTTTTTTAGATCGTCGGACGAAAGTGCACAATTGTTTTCTCGAAGTTGAGAGAAAATATTGTGTTCCGAAGCTTTGAGAGGAGGAAAAAAAAGGAAAATAATCGGAGCGATGATCTCACATTACAGAATCACTACGAATTGTTTTTGAATTGTACATACATGTACGTATACACATATGCATGCGTACACTTCATACACGTATAATCATCTTTCGTTTCATCGCGTATCGCTTTGATAGCGCATAAAGTACGTAAATTCATGATTTTCGACGAGAAAAGATAATCGGTGGCTGGAGCGTCCATCCGCAAGATAAGAAGCGCGATGAAAATGAAAATCTCGACACGTTCGTGATTTTATGGCAAATCGTGTATAAACAGACATATATATGCACGTATAATCGTTTTCTCGTGAGCACAAATTCTCAGTTCGCTTCAATTATCACAGCGTACTTGTTTTTCTTCGTTCTTCGTATAATTACTTTTTTTTTTTTCGATGTACACTCCATGTACATAAGTTTACAATTATTTATTGAATCATCAAAAGTCTGGTCTGAAATCACGACCCTTTTCGTAAATTATATATATATGTATGTACGTGCAAGCGACAGGTATGTACCGTAAATCCCCCACGGGTGCGGAAATTTTGTGCAAAAAAAGGTTATATTTATATTGTGGCAGTAATGAGCGATCTTTATAACATGTACGGATGGTTTACGGGCTTAAATGTAAAGCTAATTGAAATTATAGCAGAATTAGTAAGTGCTGAGAATTTTATGCGATATAATCGACTCATATTTAGACAATACAATAATAAAAAAACGATTTCGTTCAAAAACTTATCGTCAATGGATATTTGTTTTAATTTTATTGATTAAAAGATCGGAAACAATGTTTCTTGTGCATTAAATAGTAGTTTTGAAGAAACTTTGTTTATCTCATTCTTCCGAGACGTCAAATTCAAACGTAACCGCCTCATTGTGACCGTTGCGTCACGTGACAATCTTCCATCTCTCTCTCGGAGCGTTTCTCATCGTGGACCACGTGATGCGAGTACTCGCGAATGGTCGAGAGCGCGTCTTTTTCTCCCTCCGAGAGAGGATACCCGTATATTCTCCCTCTGCTTTTTTTTAAGGGTTTTCGGTGCTCGCAACGCGATGGACGCGGTTTTCACCGCGCAGTCAGTAAGTACCAGAGAGTGAGAGGAACGGGAGCTACGAGGGAAATAAAACCGGCGAATATTCAGCCGCCGCGGTGCGGCGAGTAGTACGAAAAGTGGAAAAGCGTTTATTCTTTTTATCTACGAAAAATACGATAATAGAAAAAGCAGCGCCATTAATCGTCGGGCAGCGCTGTGGTGCTCGAACAAGAGAATGAAGTGTTTTTCTGTCGTTCATGCGTATACAAAACGACGAGCAGCGCCATTGTGACGTGCGGCGGGAAAACGAAGGAGTCGTTATGACTTGAGAGTGTGTTCGTGAGAGAGAAAAGTTCTCCGCACACAGTGCGAAAGGGAGACGATAGATCGCGGAACGAGCAAACTTGAAATTTTTCGCTCGTAAACTCACACGAGAGAGAGATATACACGAGTGCGTGTGTGCGTTTTTTTTTCTAACCTCCTATAGCCCTCTTTTCTCTCCCCCCCTGTCCTCCCTCCAGCCCCCCTCGCCGCGCTCCTCGTGACTTTACACGCTGAAAGTTGAAAATCAGTGTTTCCCGTGCGTCCGATGGGCGAACGATGGATTTTAAATGATTAATAAACGTCCGTGTCGTTGCTCGCTCTCGCGAATCCGCCACAAGCGAGATCCCGCCTTACGTTTTTAATGTTAAATATCCTCGCATCGTAACCAGTTTTAACGTACGCAAGGGACGTTATAAAGTGCGGTGGACCGATGTTGTAACGGCGACAGGAGCCAAAATGGAAGAGCAAAGCGTTCACAGCAGTATCAGCGATATAAATAGTGAGGAGACGGTCAGGACAGAGCGTAAGTTTTTTCGTTCGATCTCGTTGCGAGCTTTGTGCCTTTTTTTTCGCTTATTCTTTCTATCTCTGTCTCTCTCTTTCTCTCTCGCACGTATGCTCGCTCTCCCTGTCTTTTTCTCTCCCTCCTGTTTCATTCTTCGTCTCTCTCTCTCGCTCTCCCTCTCTCCGGCTCTATTTCTCTTTCTTGCCCGCGTGTGTTTTTCATCGGCGAATCTAGGAGGGGGATAACCAAGCTTCAACCCTGAGTGAATAATAAAATATTGTGTGCACTCTCTAGAGAAAAAAAAACGCAATAAATCAAAATATCGGGGCACCTGTCTCAACCGTACCTAACCCAATACTCGCGTTGACTGTACTTAACCGTCATTCATCCAATTTCGACGTTTCGACGCCTTTCTGTCATTCTCCGAACGTTTTGCCTCCGATTTTGATTGTTCTTGATTATATTTTTTTCGCTTTTTCGTAGCTACGTCCATGCGGATCGAGAATATGAACGAATGAAAGTCTTGAAAGGTTTCGCGATCTTTTTTTACATTTTTGTCTCTTTTTCTGCATTCTTGGCCTTGACACATTCGGGTTTTGGGTAAAATTACGTCAGAGTCCGTCCATGATCCGGCGTTCCTCGGGCGGTTTTCTCTTCGTTGATTTTTCGCTCGAAAATACACTCTTCCAGTTGAAAGTTTAATGTCACTGTACACAGCGAAATTTTTTTACGTTCTAATTGGATTTTTTGATATTGTTTATGTTTTTCAAATCGAAATGTTGGTTGTTTCATAAATACTTGGCCTTACGCTGAATCTATCACAATCTATCTCAAAGTTGAGAAACTTTGAAAATTATAACCAGTATCCGATTGCTCGGTGTATCAAAATAAAATTTGAGGGATACATTTTTTCCTCGGTTTTCATTTTGACTCGAATAATTTTGTTCAAAGATTCATTCTTCGATGGCTCACTCAACCAAATGACCTTAACTTTTAGGAAATATTGTGCAAACAATGAAATTCTCAGACTATTCAACGGGACAACATTTTTGTCTCTCTGAAAGATAAGCCCATACATTCTAATTGGATTCTATATTTTTATGTTTCTCAAGTCGAAATATTGGTCATTTCATAAATACTTGGCCTTACGCTGAATCTATCACAGTTGAGAAACTTTGAAAATTATAACCGATATCCGATTGGTCGGTATATGAAAATAAAATTTGAGGGATATATTTTTTCCTCGGTTTTCATTTTGACTCGAATAATTTTCTTCAAAGATTCATTCTTCGATGCCTCATTCAACCAAATAACCTTAACTTTTAGGAAATACTGTGCAAACAATGAAATTCTTAGACTATTCAACTTACCTATAACGGGACAATAAATTTGTCTCCCTGAAAGATAAGCCTATGGAGACGCTACGCTCAGTAATTTATCTATAAACCAAAGAGATAAGCTGATACACCATGTCTAAAATTGAGTCTTCAAAAACAATAATTTCTTCATTTTCCTGAATTGTTTAATTATAAATTGAACATTGTTGAAGAATTATCTATTTAATAATGATATGATCACTGTTTTGTCAAATTAACTATTATTATTCTAGAAATTTTCTACTTGGAAAGTTCAGTTGTTAAAAAAATTCTATGATTCTCACCTTTTGTTCCGCTATTGCGATTTCCCATGCTGTGCAAAGAAAAACACTGCTGGTATTTTCTATTCAATTACATGGAAGTGAATAGGAAAATTGTAGTAAGTTCGTGTCCCTACCGAATGGAACAATTGAAATTTTTTTCCCACAGTTGTGCAGATAGCCTGCATTAACTCAATTAAATGATCCAGCAAAATTATTGAAGCTGGGTAATTTAAACATATACTTGCACAAGCGTCACAGTGTATCATTTTTCTCATATAAATTAAAAGTAATTTTTTAATTTCTTCAAAAATTACTTGAGGAATTTTACCTCATACTATAATACGTCTAAAAATTTTAACTTTAAGATAGATCCTTACTAGAGATGGAGATTGCAATTTTTAACAATAAATAACGTGCTTTCTAGACAAAACCTCCTAATATTTACGCATGTCATATTAAATAGTATCTACACACATTTTAAAAAAAAATTTTTTAAATCAATTTCATACTCGTATTTCAATTACTCTGGCCCCAAAGGAGCTTAAAGCAAGCTCTTGTCATTAAAAAATTATAATAAGCAGTTAAAAAAAAATATTTTACCAACAAATTTGAAAAAATATTAAAATATTCTGATTTGAACTTTGCAACAGCAGTCAGAATACCAAGGAAAAAACGAATATGCCTGGTTGGCGCAACTTGCGATGATGCTGCTCTCGGCGCGGCTGCACAACAATTCAGCGTCCCCGTTCTCAAGTCTGATTGCGGTTCCGAATACATCGAAGATACAACTTATTGCACGTATTTTATACTCAAACAGTTCGAGGGACCGGAGTACGATGCGCTACACAAAAGTGCACACAGGTAATAGTGAAAAATTTGTAGAATGATCGCCGAAAAAAATTAGTTTCAAAAATTGTTGATAATTATATTATGAAATAATGAGATGTACCTGAAATTAGCCCTGGTTATTCAAATATTATCCCAATATTACAAAAAAAAATTTTTATTAACCATTCACATGCTTGCTCTAAATGTAAACAAAAACTAAATTCTTTATCCCAAAATTCTCTATACTTTTTGCAATTTATTATTTTTCTAATTTTCATGGAAAGTTGTTGATTTATATTATAGCTAATACATAAAAAAATAAAAATTGTATTATAAGAATACGTCTGAATTTCGCGGATTTTTTAGTTGCCAGAAATTATATTTCCCACCGTCTCTTAAGGATGTATAGACCCTTTTTAAAAAATTATAAAACATTACTGAAATTTTGGTACTTCATTTGTGAATATGTTTAAAAATTCTATTCCAAATTTGGAAATGATTGACTGAACGGTATTACAAAGATATTAAATTCTCCAGTCGTTCCAATTTAACGTTGTCTCTAATGGAAAATTAACAAATTTGTTTTTAAAAATTATTTAAAACATAAGTTTTTGTTCATATTTTTCTTCTACAATTGACACATACAATTAATGTTAAAAACCGAGTTTAAACAAGTTGGTCTGAAACTTTTATTTTTTAAAAAATAAAAAAAAATTAAATTGTCAAAAAAACGTTAGCAAACTATCGAGTATCATTGTAAATAATATGATACAAAATTTTAATTACCTAAAAAAAACAAAGGTTAAACTTTAACAATTCATTATAAAAAATTCACTTTCGTCAGGCATTGTTCGGCCTGTACATCCTTAAAAATATAATAAATTCTTTTTCCGATCATAATAGATAATTAATAACCGTTTCTTCTTTTGTCTTTGTAGAATATTGGGAC
This sequence comes from Cremastinae sp. B BG-2022a, assembly GCA_030522605.1. Lineage (NCBI taxonomy): Eukaryota > Metazoa > Arthropoda > Insecta > Hymenoptera > Ichneumonidae > Cremastinae sp. B BG-2022a. Next base: position 5,542 of record JAPYYX010001671.1, read on the forward strand.
CAACGGCGCTGTTGCAGCTGGCGGAGAAGAAAGAGTCTTTGCCCAGTATTTCACGGCCGTTGTATACACAAGCTATGCTCGGATCGGTAGTCGTGTTTACCGGCTTTCGGAAGAAGGATGAATTGGTAAGTTTTCATCAAGGATATAAGAACGTAATATCAATAAAGATAACGCGAATATAGTTTCCACAGTGAAGAAACGTCGAAGATAATGTAAACATAAATTTTCGTTCAAGATCTCATCAATCGCTTCCGGTTCTCCCCAAATCAAGCGCCTTTGGTTCATAAGTTTTCTTTTTTATTTTCAGACAAAACTCATCAACATGATTCACAGCATGGGTGGTAGCATCAGAAAGGATATGGGAGTAAAAGTAACGCACCTCATAGCGAATTGTTGTGGTGGTGAAAAATACAAGTACGCCGTAACTTTTCGGGTTCCTATTATGTCCATGAACTGGGTGACCGCTCTCTGGGACAGAAAACACGATACGAAGAGTTTTGGAAACAACGAGGAATTGGTCAGTCTATGTATTATTTTATTACATTTTTTCTTTTCTTATTTCGTCGAATATATTTATCTTATATATTTTTTTATTTTCAACAGATCGCGAATTTTAAGCTCAAACCTTTCGTCGGTGCCAAAGTTTGCTTCTTCGGCTTCCCCGAGGATGAAAAGAAACACATGTGTGAAGTTTTGCAGCAGCAGGGTGGCGAACCTACGGAAATTGACGATCCGAATTGCACGCACGTGGTATGCATTTTTGATAATGATAAATTAGATTCGAGTCATACCCTGTTCAACTTTAGCTTAAGGTAGTTCGGAAGAAAAACGGGAAATCAAATTTACAATTTTAATAGATTTTTCGAAATTTTGATAAATCTTTCAAAAAGTATCGAAATCATATTTTAAAAAAAAATATTTCTATTTTATTTGACGAACAAACCCGAAGTTTTATATATCATTCAACTAATTATTTGTAATAAAGATTCATTTTAATCTCATTTGACCATACGCGTGGCTACTAGTATGCTGAAATCTACGGAGTAAAAAGAAATATATGCCGCATATCAAACTTCAATAAATGATAGCAAAAAAAACGGTGCGGTGAAAAGTCCAGAAATTTTGCCGGAGTTTTCTTAATTAATAAAAGTTTCGTATGATGATTTTTGATTATATCAAAAATCATCATTGTCATCTTGTCATTTCCAGTGAAATTTTCGTGGTCTGCATAAGAATGCATGTATTTTCGAGAAACTTTAAACGCTCATATCTTAAAAACGATACGGTGAAACGTCTTTTCTTTTTTTTTAATCGATTCGTCTGATATTACAGTGTCCGTAAATCTCAAAATACAAGGGGGTTCAACGTAAGTCGTTTTTTTCGTTGTTTCTTCCGAACCACCTTAATATTATTTATATTATTCTTAGTATTATATATTATGGTAGCATAATATTATTTTTAATAATAATATTAAATTAGCTATTATTCAGCAAAAGATTAAATTAAAAATTCCAAATTATCTATCGCCTCAAGGAAAGTATCTAATTCAGAGTATCCACATTTTTTTTATGAGTTTTAATCGAGTTTTCGGCTCTGAAAAATCCTTCCCAGGTTACGGATTTAGGAAATCGGCGATGCAGAATTTCCGAGACTCAGACTAACAGATTATCCTATTTCAATCGTACAACGGGTGAATCGACTCTCACTACTTTTAATCTTCTTCGAAATGAACAATTCTCATTTGCTTTTTACAATCCGTATTCAAACACGGTACTGCGCTCTTTCGACACGGAGACTCGTGCAAATGGAACGGGAATTCGACACAGACGCAACAAATATTCGATCTCACTGTACGAGACGCTGTCTTGGTCGGCAAATGATAAGCGAATCGAGAAAAAACGTCCTGTGGGAATCCGAAAAAACACGAGTGTGGATTCCGCAATCTTTATGGACTGGAATACTTCAGAGTGTCAAACTTTTCTGGATGACTGCGACGCCATGTCAGAATGTTGCTCGATTAAAAACGAGAGTGATTCTGGAATCGATACGTCAATGTCGACGGGAATTTCCTCCGAGACCATCAACACTAATATCGAAAAAGGGAAACCCTCGATTATCCGCAAGATCCGTAGCGAGGTCAGTTGTCAGTCGGAAATGGAAATTGATGTGGATTCTTTGTCAATGCAAGCCACGAGTGATGATTCGTACAAGACCCTCAAAAAAACAAAATTGATAAACAATCGAGAGAAAGAGTTATCTACGATTTTACCTAAATGGCAGGCTTACAAGTGCTCGAGCTCTCCAGCTCTCATGGATTTGGCGAAATTCAATCTTTCTTTTGATAAAAACAAGCGTGGGATAACCGCAGTCGGAAGAAAAATTGCGACGCCTCGTCGTTACGTGCAATGGAGAAAATCAAAGTCGTGCTTTATTATTCCAAAAATTCCGGAAAATGCCAGATTTGCTAAAACGCACTCGCACCCGAGTTTACCAAACAAACGAGATTACGTTTTTTATGATAAGATGATAAACGACTCGCCACCTCTCTGCCGCAACAGCAATAATTATTCAACCACTGTCAAGCTTGCAACGAATTTTTTTGCTAAATTAGGTGAGATCAAGTTTCCGCACACGTTCAAGCATTACATGCAGGTCAGTCCTGCTCGCAAGAATCTTGAAAAAATACCTAGAGAAAAATACACGCCGCTCCAGGTTTCTCATCCTACGCCTGGAAAAATTGCCAGATTCGCCAATCGCGACTTGACGAAGATCAACATGAAAAATGTTACCATCGGAGGCATAAAGCAATCGACGATGAAACTGCGAAATCTCTACAACATGGAAAATATCAGATTCCAGAAGATCGAGGACAAAACTTTTACTGTGGTAGCTTCCTTTTTTTTATAGGGAATTTGGAATGCGGTTACGGCAATCTTGTCTTTTGGAGTAAAAAAAAATTAGACGTTTTGTTCGTAAAAAACTGCATTTATTTCAAATAACACAAATGCAGTTTGGTAAGAAGAGCAATGGCAGTCGAGTGACCACCCAGATTTTGTAAATTACAGATTAATCAATTAAGGTGATGTTTAACCCCTACGAGTGCGAGAAGGACAGATGTAAAACGGATTGTTTTCTCAGAGATTTTTCATATTTTCGAAAAAGCAAGAGGATCACATTATTCTTTGGTGAAAAGAGAACAACGTGTTTTTTTTCTTTCGAAAAATGTATATTTTCAGAGAAAGTAGAAAAGTTCGATTTTGCACGATATAGGACACTTGAAAACCATCTTAATAAAGAAATGACATCAAAAATTGAACCGTATATCCGTTCTTTCGATCGAAAAGAATGTATCACTGCTTTTTTGAGCTGAATTTTTCAATATTGAGGGAGAAATCTGTATATAGAGACAAAATTCTACTCCCGCCGACCCCTTGTCATTTTTCTCTACAGATTTCTCCCGCAATATTGAAAAGTTCAGCCAAAAAAAGCGGTGATACATTCTTTTCGATTCATAGATCAGCTCTACGGTCCAATTTTTGATGACAATTCATTTACTAATTGATAAATCCGTAATTTGCGAGATCTCGGTGGTCACATGACTGCCATTGTTCAAGAGCAATCACAAAACCAAAAAAGTTACTAAATTTCGTAGGACTCGGGTTTCTCTCTCAAAGTCGAATAATTAAACTTGAAAAAATTACAGTATATTTTGTCCCAAAGAATTGCCATCTGGTCCAAACTTTCATGGAACTTCACTTATAAATTAATAAAAAAATAAACAAATGCCGGACAACAGGTATCTCGAGGGAGATGCGCTCGTTCTTTGTTTATTTTTTTATTAATTAATACGTAATTTCTCATGAAAATTTGGACCAAAGGACAATTCTTGGGATCGAAAGGAATATACTGTAATTTTCTATAGTTTAATTATTCGATTCAAAATAATTGTATCGAAGCTTCAAAGTCTGGGTGGTCACGTGATTATGATGGCTCTTGAACGTTGGTCGATAAAAGTTTTGTGTTCTGTCATCGAGTTCTGGGTGCTGCAGAAAAAAACCGTCTCCCAAATTTACTGTTCCTCAAAAAAATCTTGATCCTCCAATCGCGTGCAATTTTCGCTCGTGAAATATTAAAATCCCAATTGTATTTAAATATGTGAGTCAGGGTAAACTAACATCTTTTTTTTTAATAGAGAAATATCGAAACGTGCCGTCTCAGTGATTTGTCGTGTTTCGGAAAAAAGGTCCACTCGAGATTATTTTGTAAATGCTTTCTTAAACCGAAATAATATTCTTTTCGCAGGTAGTGGACGAGTCCAACGTGAATGCGTTACCTGACTTGGCCTCCGTTCGGGCTCACATTGTCAAAGCCGAATGGTTTTGGACCTCCGTTCAAAATGAAGGGGCAGCTGACGAGAAGGAATATCTGTTCGAGGATGTAAGCAGGATTTTTTATTTTTCAATATTTTCTCTTGTAAAATGTCAATAACGTCATGCAGAGGCGTATTTTGCTATCAGTAAAAAAGTTTCCGAAAGGTGAATTCAAATACAATATAGTTAGAGCCCTAGGTCACATCTAGCTCTATAGAATTTAAAATTTTTATTCTACTTTTTCGTCATCGAGTATAAGGATAAAAATTCCAAAAAATAGTATTCTCATATTCCTTGTAGAAGTACGTTTTATTTAAGTTCATCAAATTCTAATTATGTTCACTTTTAGTATCGAAATCACTTAAGGATGTGTAGATTCTTTTTAAAATATCAAAAAATTGCTGAAATGTTGGCACGTTATTTGTGAATGTGTTTAAACATTCTCTTCCAAATTTGGAAATGATCAACTGAATGGTTTAAAAGATATTTAATTCTCAAGTCGTTCCAATTTCACGTTGTTTCTAATGGAAAATTCACAAATTTGCTTTTAAAAATCACTCAAAACATAAGTCTTTGTTCATATTTTTTTTCTACAATTGGCACATCAAACAATGTTAAAAATCGAGATTAAACAAGTTTGTCTGAAACTTTTTTAAAAAATTGTTTAAACAATAAATAATATTAAAATTGTTATTAAAACGTTAGATAACCATCAAATATCATTGCAAATAACATAACATAAAATTTCAATTTTCTAACAAAAAAAACAAAGGCTAAATTTTGCCGATTCATTATGAAAAAGTCGTTTTTGTCAGGGATTGTAAGCCCTATACATCCTTAAAAAAATATTCTTTTTCTGTTGTGAGAAATTTATCCTAATTTATTTGATTAATCGATGATTCATTGTTGCTTATTTAATATTTTTTCCAGTATCTCGAATCTGTTTTATCACCAACTGCCTCAGCCAGAAGGGACAGTCAGCAGGCCGCTACACCGAGCACAGCTTCGACGAGAAGAAAAAGAAAACGTCTTGCCGAAACATTATCTAGTCTTGTTCAGAATGGTGCGGATTCGCCGGCGGTTCACAAGCGACGTTCGAGTATAAGCGATGCCGGTCATCTCAGCGTCAGTGGGAGCTTTTTAGATTGCACAGCAAGTCCGGACAAGCAATTATTAGACGGTAAAATTGTGCTCAAAACAAGACGCATCAAGAAATTGAAAATCTCTTCCAACCAGCTTTGACTTCCTTTCAAAAAATTGTCTTTTTTTTTTATAAGATAACTATTTGAATTAAAAATTTCTTTCTTCCTTTTAAAAACTTTTCTATCTTGGATAAGATAACTATTAGAATTAAAAATATCTTCCTTCCTGCGCGCATCTTACTTCGTCCTATGGTTCATTTGACTCGAAGAGTCGCGAGGTTTTTTTACTAACATTCAACTACAAAGTAACATAATTTTGTGGGCACTTGTGGGTGACAAGAAGAATTTTTTTTCAATATGATAAAAAGAAAGATCGTCTCTCAGACGCTCATTTATCTAACATGGACCATACGAGAGGAAGGAAATTATAGAATACAATGGAATTGTGTTGGTTAACTGACAGATATTCCAGAGGTTGAAGCTGTTACTGCAGAGACTTCGAGAAAAAATCTTTCCCCACGGCATCAGGTTTTTCTTGAACTGGTACAAACCGAGTCGAATTACGTTGGCATTCTCAGTACGATAATGACGGTGAGTAACATCAATGCGTTTTCTACATAATCCAGTTCGAATGATTGAAAATAATAAAATTTTTTTCCCAAATTTTAAGCTGTTTAAATCCCCATTGGAAGACCTTATCGAGACGAGTGGCGAACTGTTGAACAGCACCGAGGCGAAAATCATATTTGGCAACTTTCCGCCGATCTACGAGGTGCATAAGAAAATGTTGGAGGAACTGCGTTACAGCGCGTCCCATTGGGCGGAGGACATAAGCATAGGAAATATATTTCTCAGATATGCGCCGGATCTTGTCAAGGCGTATCCTCCTTACGTCAATTTTTTTGAAAACACGAAGGATATGCTTGATCAGTGTGATCAGAATAAACCGAGATTTCACGCTTTTCTCAAAATCTGCCAAACTAAGCCAGAGTGCGGCAGACAAAGTCTGAAAGAGTTATTGATCAAACCGGTGCAGAGACTACCCAGTATTAGTTTATTATTAAATGGTAAGCTCCCACGTCATTTACTATTTCGTTAAGAGCAATTACCATCACGTGACCACTTAAATTTCGTAGGACTCGGATTTCTCTCTCGAAATCGAATTATTAAACTTGAATAAATTACAGTATATTCCTTTCGATCCCAAGAATTGTCCTCTGGTCAAAATTTTCATGAGAATTTACGTATTAACTAATAAAAAATGAACAAACAACGGGCGCATCTCCCGCGAGAAGGCTGTTGTCCGGTATTTGTTTATTTTTTTATTAATTAATAAGTGATTTCTCGTGAAAATCTGAACTAGAGAACAATTTTTTGAGTCAAAAGGAATATACTGCAATTTTTTCAAGTTTAATTATTCGATTTTAAGAGGGAAATACGAATCCTATGAAATCTAGTAACTTTGAGTTACTACAAAAGTTACTAGATTTCTTTTTTTTCTTTGTAACTTTGAGTTACTAGTAACTTCTAGTAACTTTGAGTTACTACAAAAGTTACTAGATGTCGAAATTAACATATTTACTAATTAATAACAACGAATTCAGAAGAGTAAAGAACTCTGGTCGCCGTGTTAAAGAGTGTGTCCAATTCAACTGGGGTAACCGGCCATAAGGCCAAGCTTCCTACCCCGGTGAACAGCAAAAGTATATGGAAAAGTCCCGGCCTGCACTTTCCCCTATAGAACTGAAGTTCTTTACTCTTCTGAATTCGTTGTTAATAAGTAGTTCTCATAAAAAATTAGACCGTACCGCTGTTCTTGGGATCGAAAAGAATGTATCACTGTTTTTTTCAGCCGAATTTTTCAATATTGAGGGAGAAATCCGTAGAGGAAAATCACAAGGGGTCAGCGCGGGTGAAATTTTTTCTCAACGGATTTCTCCCTCAATATTGGAAAATTCAGCTCCAAAAAGCGGTTATACCTTCTTTTTAATCCAAAGAACCGCGGAACGGTTCCATTTTTTATGACAATTCATTTATTAATTGATAAATTCGTAATTTGCGAAATCTGGGTGATCATCACATGACCGCCATTGCTCTTGAAACTCCTTAAATCGTCGAGAATAAAATGTACACCTCTTTTATTATTTTATAGCTAATTCGTTTACTTACTCGTTACAGATATTCTTAAGCATACAAATAAGAATAATCCAGACCATAGCGCCTTGGAACTGTCGATCAGCAGTATTAAGGAAGTTATGACATACATAAACGAGGATAAGAGAAAAACCGAGGGCCAGCTCGTGATGTTCGATATTTTTAATGAGATCGACAATTGTCCGCCACATCTAGTATCGTCGCATCGTTCGTTCATTGGGAAATGCGATGTCATGGAACTCAGCGAGGGCTTGAGCGGTCGTGGCGACCATCTCGTTCTGTTTCTATTCTCCGATACCCTCGAAATATGCAAGAAACGGTCGAAAGCTTTCAACTCGTTGAAAAGTCCAAACACGGCGAATGGTCTCCACTCGACGAAGCTCAGTCAGGGCAAACCTTATAAACACATACGAATGCTTTCGCTGAGTACGATAAAAAAGGTTGTCGATATTCGTGAAACTGACGGTAAGAAAAATCTCCAGAAGATAATTTAATTCTTTGAATTATTGACTGTACTAATGTTCTCTGATTTTTTAAATTTCAGAATGTCAAAAAGTATTCGCCCTAATGGTACGGAATAATCAAGAATTAAAAGAAAAACTCTTTTCATTCACTATTACGGACGAGGAAGTGAACAAAACGAACTATCTGCGGACTCTGTGCAGACAAATGGCTAATACCGTTTGCAAGGCAGACGCGGTATGTTTTTTATCTTAAACAACTGATAACTGTTGACAATCGACCGACAGAATAATGTATTTTTTTTTATTTTTAGGACACTTTCTTAATCAGTCTCGATTCGCATCAACTCGAGATCGATACAAGTGACGTAGCGTTAGGTACCCTGAGCAAAGCATTTAAGTAAGTTTCATATCAAACAAGCCACTTCCATTCGTTTTTCGATTTTTTTGTTCGTAGCGAATTGCATTTCATAGAATCGTTTGGCAATTAGAGTTTCAACTTCCCGATGGGTTACAAAAAAGGACTAAAAACAAAACGAGCAATGATGGTTAATTACGATATATCAGGTTCCTCGAAACGAGAGATCAATCTTACGTAACCCTACGAGAAGTGTCGAAAATTTCAATTTTTTTTACATTGGATTCTTGAAAAAAATTAATTACCAGCGATTATTGTTCAAAACGAGTGTGACGGTTAAAATTTCGTGGAGATTTTTGAAAATTGGAGTCTGCTGTACAAGCTATCAGTTCGGATGTTATAACACAGTCGTAGAGAAAAAATTTCAATGTACATATACATAAATTAAGATGTTTTCGATGTAGCTATTAATGCAAATCATTTTTTTTTCCAATATTGCATGTTGAAACAAAACAAATAATGGGACGACATCACGTTTGGTTGCAGGAGCCTATTTCATAATTTTTACCTGGAGTATATGGACCCGTATGTGTTCCTACTCAATAGCATGTGTGAAACCACGTTACATGTCCCACTACCGTCAGTTTTCGCACCAGGCTGAATTACGTTTTTTTTACTAGCTTCTTGTTACTTACCCCAAATACCTTGCTTCTTCAGAATCAAATTAACGTTAAACTGTTATCTAAAAATTTCTCTAAAAATATAGTAAAAATATTTATTTAATCATCGTTAATTTTTTATAATTCATTATTGCTTCATCTGGCTTGTGTGGTTTTATTGTTGACGAGTTCAAACACACATTTTTCGTGTTTAGTTTTTTTTTTAAGTCCTGCAACCTGATTATTTTTATTTAAGCTTAACATTAACTTGAAATTGCGCACGAAATTTACAACTTGTCATAATTTCAAATTGGTTGTAAATTATTTAATTCTATTTTTCTCCATTTTTTATTAGAATGGTTTTGATTTTTTTCCGCAGAATCCCCTCTGTTTGCGAGCGAACTCTTTTTTCGTTCGAAGATGAAACGTGACAATTATTTTTTAAATCGATCACGATCAATTTCAACGAAGGAAGAATGAGTTTCGATGCTACTTGCAGTTTTCTTTTTTTTTTTTTGGACATCCCAGGAGAATATTTATAACAAAAACTTTTTGTGCACAGATTCGCATCACGTACAAGAATGAAAGTCGGACGTGCCTTTAGTTTCAACAAAACGCCGAGCAAGTTGAAGAGAGCCATGTCGACGATGATGTCACCCTTCGGTTCGACGAACAGTCTAACACCGGCAAGCCAACAATTAGCCCAGATGCGATTGGCGAGTTGCAACAACATCAATGTTCGTTGATTTTTTCATTGCAACTGCACACTTTACTTTTCTCCTCTGTTTTTTCTATTTCTAATTTTCATTTTTTTTCTCTTTTTTTATCGGGACGAAAATTAGGACAAAAATTGCGTAGATCGTTCCCGAGCTATTTTTTTTCTTTTTTTCCCCAGTAATCTGCATTTGCATTTTTTGTTTGATCTCTGACCCGCAATGATTGTGACCTCTCTTTCTGTTCTCTCTTTCTTGAACTATTTTTCTTTCTCAAAGAAAACTCTCCTCGCTGAAAACTTATATTTATAAATATTCATTCACATGTACGTGTACGCTTTTCTTACTTCGTATGCCTCTATTTTTTCTAGCTTGCGCATCGTTAGTACTTTGGAAAGAGTTTGTTGCTTTAACGAGGGAAAGTCGTGTCGCGAGTTCTCAGCGTGTCTCCGTATACAAACAATGAGCTACGAAAGAATACCGCACGTATTTTATAAGAGAAGATTATAAGCTAGGAAATGAGAGCGGAAAGTGAACGATCGTGTATGCGAGCAAGAAAAAACGAAACGAAGCAACGAGCAATGTGTCGCTTGTTTTTTTTTCTTTTTCTTTCGTATTTGACGATGACGTACCGTGCGTTCGCGCTTTTCTGTATAAAACACACCGGCGACAACAAAATACGAAAGATTCGAAAATGCGGATATCGCCAATTGTCACATGTAAGTAAAAAAAGCAAGTAAAGGAAAAGTCAAAACGGCAACGACTTAAGTACACGCAAATTTGTAGTTAGAAATCAGCTTAATTTTTTTTATGAGGACTTGTCAGAGTCGATTGAGAAATAACGAGGCTCGTATATATTCATTTAAAATGAACATCGAAAAATAAATATAGCTGTATATAAATTTTTTCCCCCTTTTTCAAAAAAAAAAGGAAATTGGGAAGTGGAGACATCGTTGATTTTTCTCTTATGACAATCATTCATTGTTCCGATCGATTGTGAGAATAGTGATTGTGTCAAAGATTCGATTTGGACTTTGAAGTGTCGTGCACTCTAATTACTTGCAAATTGTTTTTTTCTCTCTCGTTGATATTTCGAGAAGCCACTTTAGTGGAAATTTGTTATTCAGACAGAATTACAACTACGAATTTTTGTAGCATTTTGAGTGCAAATTCGCTTGACTACGACAGCGAATTATTATTATTTGGCTGCGAAATTCAATAGGATTTTCTAATATTTTTTTGTAAAAAATAGATAAACTTTTCTTTCTGTTTTTTATTTACTTAATTTTTTTATTATCGTTACATTTCGAAAATACAGATTTCTCGAAAACAAGTTTATACAGCCAACAAGCAAATTCGCATTTCTTTCTTTCTCTTTGTTTTTCTTCTCACGATTCATGTATTTTCGGTGTCTCGATGTTGGCCTTGGGAGCACGTTTAAGTTTTTAATCGCTACGAGCGCATGGTTTTTTTTGTTTAATATTTAGAGATAGATCACTTTGTACCTGTAACATAGAGAAATTATTCGTTTTTTAAATTTTTTTATAAAAATGTTTCACAATGCACGTTCACCCTGAAAAAATGCAATCTCGTAATGTAGCAAGGTTTTACACTTGATTGTCGTACACTCGAATATTCCTGTTTTTCCTCTCTGGAAAAAACATCCTTATTCCTTGTGTAATTCCAGGAACTGGGGAACGGTGGTTCGGGCTCGCCGTCTCGAGACGAAGTTCTCGTTGCGCCGATGTCGGTCCAGCCAACGAGGAAGGCAAAGTGCAGTTCCCTGAGTATGGCCTCACTGAGAAGGTTGTAGAAAAACGAGAAAATCGAGAGCCCTCACAAATCGATCGATCATCGTCACACGTCATCGTTTTTTCGCTAACTCTAACTCAATTTTAGAAAACCGAGTCATCACCCTTTCCCTGGCTTTTTCGTTTTCTCTCCCCTCATCAGTTCATCCTGTTTGATGTAAACCATAGCTTGACATTTTTCCACATTTTCACTGTGTTAAATAATCATCATCTATGAGTGTCAAAGTTTCGTACGAAAAGACCAAACGCTCCTTTCGTACGAAACTTTTCTTGCTCTGTTCCATTCCTCCATTTTTCTCCAGCTTTTGAAAAATTCGAAAGAATTCGATGACGATGACCGGTAACTTCTGAGAGAATCATCAACGAGAAATCAGAGCCTGCGATCTTGAGATCTTTCTCTTCGTCGAGAAAGAATAATCAGGAAAATGCCTTGGGACTCACGAAATTTTATCATGCAAAGAGTCGTCGATATTTTTCATTCGTAAAAAGTGACGGTTTTGCGATTTTTCGTGGTTTTTTTCCTTACGAAACGCCCAATCGTGCCTAAATGTGTTCCTTTCTTATTTCTCTATGTATTTATGGACTGGTGACATTGACTGAAACGTGATATGCGTAGAAAAACATGTATTTATTATTATAATTAATATGATTATTATTATTATTATTAGTATTGATATTTTATCAAGCAATAGCGTTAACGTCACCGAATATTCGTTATTTAAGGATAAAACGAAATCTCTAATAATTTTAGATACAAAAAAATTAATTTAATTTTTCCTCAAGTCTAAGAATTCTTTTCAACTGATTGTCATTCGCATTGAGCTCCAAGATTGTTGGCGAATGCCGGTTCACATCGCCCTCGAGTCTCAAAATATTGTTTTTTTTCCATCGGTTTCTCACTTTCGACACATTCACGCTTCGACCTGAGAATTTCACTCGTGTAAAATAATTCAATTACGTTTTCACAAATAACGTAGTATTTTGATTATTATTTTAACTATTACTGCTATTATTGATATTATCATTCTCGTAATATTAATGTTAGAAAGTATTGAGAGGAGACGACAAGAAAAAACGCTGTAAAAATCACCCCTGTAAACTGACTTTTTTCATCACTGTATCGTCACTAATTCATTCACTGAGAAACAAGAAAATGCTCGGAAGGCATCGAAACAATTAGATTTCCCTAATTGTTCTGGATTTTTTGTAATTTTACATAATTTTCGAAAGAATTTTCAATGAAAAGAGAAAAATGAAATTCTTACTTCCAAGCATTATTTCATTGTATATTTCGAGCATTTATGTTTATCACAATATTTTGCTGTTTGTGTTCAACAAGCACAGCCGTTTGGTGTAATTTTAAAGCAAGGAAAGAAAAAATAGAGACGAAAACGAGCACTTGATTTTTTTTGTAACGTCTCGTTTTTTGATTTCGTTAGAAACTGTTCGGAGGAAGTGGTGCAAGACAAGGCGAACCTCTGAAAGGAAGAAGTCGGCGGCGTTGAAACAACGTTCTGCCCTGGGAGAAGAATTCTTTTGAAAAAAAAGTTTTCTCCTCGACATACGTCCGAAGAACTCTCCGAAATTGGAAAAAGATATGAGCGAAGACACCGCGAACTTGCTGGAAAATATTCCATCTCTTCGACCCTAGATCAGTGGCCAAACTCGCTAAATTATAATCGCTAACTTTTTTTACTAATTTATTCTAACAAGGAAGTAAAATAGGAACGAAAATAATGACTCGAAAAATTTATTAAAAATGAATCCAAAACATTTGAAAGTATTGAAACTTGTAGTTTTCGAAAGAGTTTACAAAGCGTGAGATGAGTAAATTAGATATTTGAGATATACATTAAAAAGTTTTACCAAAGGTGAATTTTTAAAATTGCTGAAGAATATTAAAAATAAAAAATTTTTTTTTGCAGTTCACCAGTTGATGCGATTGGAGAGATTTCATTTTTTTCGGTTATTGTCGCTTTTTGTCTCGTAATGTAGACTGAAAGCTGGTACGTTAATTCGTTCGAAACAACTTTACGCGAGAGTTCCTTGTATACCAGTTTATCCAAGTTTCGCTGGCTCGTGAAACAGCGTTGAATTATTCACGACGGGGCCAACTTGGTGCCAAGTGCCATAATTGTGCCTACACAGAATTTTCGCTATCTCGCGCAAACACCTAAACAAATGTACACTAGAGTCCCGTGGAAAATCTTGAAATACGCTTTTACTGGAAATACGAAATTGGATTTTCAATGTGATTTCGCCTCCTGCGAAATTATCCCTAATGCACCGGAAGAGAAAAATTATTTTCAAACGCCCTTCTTCAACTGAATTTTCCCCAAAAGGATTCCTGGGTAAAATATAAAATGGGCTATTTTCAAGAACAATGCTTCGAAAAACAATGAGAGGTATTTGCTTTTGTAAAAAAAAAAATCTTGCCAAAATTCCACATCCGAGTGTTTTGTCCATTCAAAATTATCTTCGAAAATTTTTTTCGTACAAGAAACAAAAAAAAAGTTTCATGAAGCTCCAAAGTGGAAAATTCTAGAAATAAAAGTGTTCATTCGATCAATTTACAAGACCACTGGTGCTATTTTTTTTTATTCGAACAATTTTCTAAGATTCATGATTGTGCCTGAATGTGAGTTGGAAAAAATGGAAACTGCTATAAATGAATCATACGCTAATGTCCTAGTTAGGGAGTCATAAATGTTTATACGCATATTCAAATAGTGGAGTGATAACGATCACGTTTTTGAAAAAAAAAGTTTTTTGCTACAGCAATGCCTAAAGATGTACAATAATCGTTGATATAAAACATATCGTTATTATCTTAATTGCACCATTTTTTTAATAGATAAGATCGAACTAAAACTGATAAGGTGCCCCAATCGAAATGGTATAAATGACTTTTTTAGGGGTAGTTTCCATTGCTACCGAGCTGAGTGATTATCTAAATAAGTGATAAAAAAATGTGCTTTTTTCTATCGAACAAATCGTGTTATTTAAAAAATAGACGTTAAAAGTACAGTCTCTATTTATTGTATGTTTTGCAAGAGAACATTTTATGTGTTTTTCATTATGTCATTTATCGAAATATTTTTTGTTCCTGTCAGTTTTGCTCGATTGATTTTAGACAAATTACAATCTTGCCGTTCTTTTTCTTTTCTTTTTTTGTAAAAAAACGTTTCGCAGTTTAATAGACAGCGAACGAAAAAATGACCGCACAATTTTTTTCCAGTAAAACTTTTTTCTCAAGTTTTTTCAATCCTTGTCTCAAATCGTTTGTCATTTTTTAAAAATTTGCCCAGTGAAAAAAAAAACATTTGAAAGAAACCTTTTGTCCAGTCGATGAACATTTGTAAAGTCACCAGTGTGATTTTTTTTTTCGTCGACTTTTTGTAACTTTTGTGAATTTTTTTTCTCGAGTATTTCAACGACGGGACAATTAGCCGAACAATCTCTCGTCCGAAACCTCGAATGTGTAAATATGTAATTTTTATAGAGCTTTTTCTGAATGATTCACGAATGGAAGCGTGAGCAGTGAGAGCCGAGTGGCGAAAAAGAGAGCTTTTGGTATTTTTTTTGTTCAAGCGATTTTTTTTCATGAGCGTTGTCAAAAAAATTTCTCTATTCCCAATTCATTCTTTGATCGTCTAAACGAAAAGATTTTGCTCCTACCGTGGGCATGGATGTGAACTGTAAAACTGCTGGTACGGTTCCTGCAAAGCTTACAAAGAATCTACGATATAAAAAAAATACGAAGAAAAAAAATACAGACACGAAAGAACATATCCAGCTTCGAGCTTTTTTGTAGAAAAATCGCACGGACGAAAACGGTTGAATATGCATTATTGTAAATATTTTGTAGTCGTTTAAAAGTCTCGGTATAAAAGAATTACGATATAGAAAATAATTAGTTGTAAATGCAGCGAATCGCAAAAATGTGCGAACAAATTTTTTCGTGAAATAATACGTCACGTTGTTCGAATGTTTTTGCGAATTACCGTATAACGGGTGTCCCAAAACGTCCGAATAATTTTAAATATTCTTTTAAAAAATCGGGACTTTCGGGACGTCCGGTTTACGAAATATTTTTTATGCGAAACTTAAAATTATATTATCTATTGTAATGCTATATATTTCGACAAATTTTACCGTAGTAATCGATAATATTTATATAACGATATACAACAATATTGTAAAAATCATTGAAGGAAAGAAGAAATAGACTTTAATATGTAAAATCAGGAATGCGATGGAGTTTTATTCGATTATTCATCAAGACATTAAAATAAAAAAAAAATTGTTCTCTCTGAGGAACGATTTTTTTTTTCATAACGTGTGTGACCTGCTCCGATGCGGATGAATTCGTAGAAATATCAAGTTTCTGTTTTATTTCGAAAATGACCAATCAGGGGAGACGAGAAAAAGGAAAAAACAGACAGAGGCATAAAAATATAAACGATAGATTTGTTAGTCATACGATTTCAATTATTCATCGAAATAGATCGAACTCTCGGTTATGGTAAGCGCTTCGGTTCTGACTGGTCTGATCCTCGATCAATTATCTACCGAGGCAAATTTTTTTGAGACGTTTTTTTCACATTATTTTCTCGAAATACGTATCGTATCTACATTTAGCCAAAATTTCAAATTGTTTTCTGATTGATTTAGCTGATGCGAGAAGAAATAACAAAAATGAAAAAATCAGCCCTTAAGGATCTTGTACCCATACAGTCTCAACCAAAAATCAATGACTTTTGAAAATTTTTATAATCATGATCTAGGTGGAAATTTGAGATAAAAATTATCTGAAGTATTAAAAGTGTACCAGGACATCAAAAAGGAACGTTTATTAATTAAATAATCAAGAATATATAACAAAAGAGTGTTTATTATGCTGCGTCATTAACTTTTGGACGTTAGAAAAAAATAAAAATGTAGGTTAATAAAAAAGATTTAGGAGATGAATGATAATTACCATCAATTATGTTTTCCAGGAAGAGAATTTCATGACAAGCTTTATAAAAAAGTTTTTTACCACAGTTTCCATCTGCACAAATCCACGTATTTGAACTTTACGGTTAAATATAGCTTTTAATAAACTCGCTATTTTTAGGGGAGGGGAGGGCAAAATGGGGCAGGGGGGGCAAAATGGGGTACCCCAAAAAATTGGTGAAAATTTTCAACATTTTTTAATTTGATAAAATTTAATGCCAAATAGTTTTTTCTTTGTTAGAAAATAGTTTTTTCTTTGTTAGAAACATCATATTTGGTGATAAAACACATTGAAAAAATGAATAACCAAATAATATTGCAGATCGAAAAATTTTTTTTTTTTTGAAATTTAGTAATTAAACCCATTTAACAAAAATAAAAATTAATAAATAATCAACTAATTACTTGAAGCTAATAGCCACGCATATGGTCAAATGAGAGCTTAAAATAAATTTTTATTACAAATAATTAGTGGAATAATATATAAAATTTTGGGTTTAATTATAATTATTATTTATTATTAAATTATCAAATAATTATTTATCAAATAAAATAGGAATGTATTTCTGTAATATGATTTCGATGCTTTTTGAAAGATTTATCAAAAATTCGGAAAATCTATTAAAGTTATGAATTTCATTTTCCGTTTTTTGCAACAACCATTTATGATGATGATAATTAGTTTCATTAAGAAAATGTATATTCATTAATTTTATCATTTTATTATAAAAAAATGTTTTTTCTTGCTTTTTGGTGGGGTACCCCATTTTGCCCCCCCCCCAAAAAAAAATTTTTTTTTTTCTTGGCAGCAAAGAAATTTTTTTTGTTTCTTTAATTGTAATTAAAAAAAGAAAAATTCACAATATTTTAACACTTGGATTCGAAATTTTTTCTTAAGTACCCCATTTTGCCCTCCCCTCCCCTATATTTTGTCAATTAATTTCACAGGGACAATGCTCCTAATCCTTTTGAAATTTCGTGGGTACTTTTCTTGGTATTCCAAAAATATTATCTCCATTTTTTAACAAAATATCTCTTTTATAACCATACGAAAAAGGTGAATTTGTAAATTTTTCTATTGAAAAAGGTACGACGTATATATTTCCACAATTGGTATTGAAGTGTATTGAAAAATCTACATTTTCCTATTCAAGAACTTACAAAATCCATAATGACGCGTATTAACTTCTTTTTTAATTATCTTTAAAACTATCTTCATAAACTTCTCCAAATTTGGCAAGCGCTTTTTGGAAGTTATCTACGATTATGTAAATTTTCATGAAAATCCTTTTTTTTTTGGTGTAAGGGTACAACATCCTTAAGGGCTTTCAGTAGTAAAAATGAAAATTCTAAGAACTTGATGAAATATGGACAGAACGTTCTTCTATGAAAAATTTGCGAGTATTATTTTTTTCAAAATTTTCGTCCTCATATTTACAGAGTAATAGAACAACAACAATACGCTTTTTGGACATATAGATATACACACCGTGTATAATTGGTCAATTACTCAACAACGACGTGGATGAAAAATTTAAAAAAATTAGTTTTTAGTTATTTGAGGTATAAGAACATTCTCGCCACATTTCATCAGAGTCTTATCATTTTACAATTTCCTATGTGTTTAACATGCGTTTGTCTATGTTGTGGTATCGAATCCCCAAGGAGGTTCTGTCGCTTCACGTTAGTCAAATCAGAAACTGTTTTTGCGCGTTTTCAAATGGAGCTGAATTGAATATATTCCTGTATTTCATAAATTTTCTTAATTTACTAGGTGATGCCAACGCGCGTGAGTTCTTCCGTCGTGTTTATAAATTCTACCTCTCTTTGAATATTTTTGTATGCTTTGATACTTATCATTAAGAGCAATCACAACCACGTAACCACTCTAGATTTCGTAGGTCCGGATTTCTCTCTCAAAATCAAACAATTAATCTTGAAAAAATTACAGTATATTCCTTTCGATCCCAAGAATTTGCCTCTGGTCCAAATTTTCATGAGA
>JAPYYX010001672.1:0-22446 GCA_030522605.1 Cremastinae sp. B BG-2022a
TGACTTGAAATTCGTAATCAGCGACCCCAAAAACATAAAGATCACTTATGATATCCTGAATTGGTTCGGCAGAAAAATGTGCCCCTCAAAGGGTTAAAAACTCATATAAATTTCTGAAAAAATTAAAAAAGTTTTTTATGATAAATAGCAGTAGAATAAGAAATGAAGGAATTAATGGTTTCTTAGCTCCTACGTAAGAGTTACCTACTGATGATGCATATCAGCATGCCTGTGCAATCTGTGCATATTAAAATTAAGAGTATTACGTACCTTAGATTGTCGGTGCATCAGTGACAACACAAAAAATGAATAAATCCTTTTGTCTCGTTCATTAAACAAATTGTTTAAAGCTCACCCAGTAAATTATGTCGCAGCAATCGCACACGAGTTATACCGTGAGTACCCGAAAAAGAAAAAAAAAAGCACACGTACAACCCCTTATGTCGCAAAGCGCTAATGTACCCCGCACGCATTCATCCGCGTGCACTCGAAATTTCTTCACGTGCTTATTACTCGAATTCATGGAATCGAGAGGACGATAAAAAAGCGAAGGAGAAAAACGTATCGAAGGGAGAAGGCACGAGATTGGAGGGTTGATTCGTGTATATATTGGAGAGAAAAGAAGAGGGTGGAAATGAGGAAAGTAAGAAAAAACTCTGCAAAGAGACATCGAGCTCGGGAAAATTTCGCGTAATTAAAATCAAAGTATATGAAGACGGGAAGGAACATGAAGGAAGGGGCATTTCTGGCTGTTCCCATAATGGAAGGCATGAGCAATACTTTCGTCTCATGCAAGAGCGAGTATACTTTTCGTCTATTTAGAGTTCGAGAGAGGCACCTCGCCCTCTTTGCACTTCACTCTCTCTCTCTCTCTCTCTCTTTCTATCTCTTTCTTTGCTCTCTGTGCTCGCTTTCATTCGCCAACTCTCGATCTCCAGTCTCACGTACTTCTTTCTCGACTTCGCACAAACTTCTCTCCAATCCCGTCTCTCCGCCTCGTCATTATTTATATACACAAAATGAATTATTTATGAAGCAGCGATGAGCGAATGCATGATTCAATTTATTTTACGTCGCGTATGAATCGTTTGTGATTTTTTATTTGTGAAATAAATTATTCTGTACAAACAAAAAAAATCTTTTTACTCCGAATATTTGATTATATTAGAAAAATTTATTGATGGATCAAATGATAAAAAAATTCAGAAACGCGTTCTGAGTAAATCGGAAAATTTGGTAAAAAAAATTAATTAATGAGATGGTTATTCCAATCGATGTTACAACAAACGAACTTTTTTCGAGGGTAAATTCTTTTACGATTTTGTACTCCGAAAGAAGAATACGAATAAATGACGTACGATGACGGGGTTGCGAGTGTTAAAAAAAAGCATAAAATATATCGCGAGTGAAAGAGATGAAATCAGGGGTGGAAAATAAAGAGAGGTTTCAAGTGAGAATGTGGTTTCCCCCAGCAACGATTAGTCGAGTTTTCATTCGCACGACACGATAAATTCACTGCCTGTGTCAAAATGACTGTAAACATGGAGCTTGCAACTTTTTTCCATTTTTTTATTGCTTTGCATTTTTTCCCTTTTTTTCTCCTTTGAGACCTTTTTATCCCCATTCAATATTTTCATCTCTTTCTCTCTGTCTCTCTCTCACTCTCTCTTGTTCTTTTAGCTCGTCCCTGGCTCCCCATCGATGCTTATTCCTTTGAGAGTGCAAAGTTTCAGGATCGCGGGCGTGTGAAAGCCGCGTCGCGATTCAAGTGCGCCAGACGAGTCTCGCGACGTGCCAAACTCACCACGAGACTCCTCGGGCACCAACAGCGACTCGAGAAAGCCTCCTAAAATGCCTCCCGCTATATGGAAACGACCGAAGTTCCTACTTTCCAGCCTGGAGCGCTATATACACATCGACTAAAAAATTCAAATTATTTCCTTCTTTTCTCTTACACGAAATATTTAAAACATTGGGAAAACAAATTTCGATCGATTTTTGCAAGTGTGATATAAACAATAAAAGAGATTATACAAGAAATGCTAATAGAGACGTAATTTGATAGTCAAAGAACGAGTTGAGCCCCATTGCATCCAATTGTTTTAATTTTTTCAATCAAGGTATATAGACCGAGAGCCAGCACGAAAAATAATGGATCATTTGCAAAATGTTGCCGCCCTTAGAGAAGATAGCCATTATTATGTAGAATAAGGAAATCGAAGTATGGCGGCCCGTGGGTGTCGTCGTTATGCTGCGCCATTTATTAAAAATATCAAAAAAATACACCTCCTTGTATCATGAGCGAAAACGTAATTCCTGTTCCAGAGTTTAGATTTGATTGTCAAAGTATGGAAGAATTGATTGCCATACCGATGAGGCGTCTGAAACAGTCCACCATACTGAATCAAAAATGCCAATTTTTTTTATTTTTTTCGGATGATTTGCGAAAAGCGACAGTTTTAAAGAATGGGGCAGCATAACGACGCACCCACGGGCCGCCATACTTGGATTTCCTTATTCTACATAGTAATCGTCTTCTCTGAGAACGGCGAAATTTCGCAAATGATCCGTCGATTTTCTTGCTGGCTCTCGGTCTAGTAGATCGATGGCTGTGTTTATACACAGCGATGTTATTTGAAGTAAATTTAATCGAATTTAATTTTTCAAAAATTGCAAAAAAGAGCCCCTGAGAAAAACTTATTTTTGCTTAGAAAAACTCATTTTTTCACAGCGCATTTAAATGGATGATGTGTTGGTCTTTAAAAAAACCTTGAGTTTACCTTTTTATGCCTTTCATTGCCTTCGTTTTGGTGCCTTTCGTTTTACCCATAAGTATTGCTTTCATATTCGGCCTGTACTAGGTATTTCGAAGTTGTCAAACCTCGAAATCTCTAGAAAAAGCCACCTCCCGCTCAGCGTTGTCCGGTCAGTCAGTGCCAGCTAAGCGGTCACCCATCCAAGTATTGGTTGCGCCCAACGTCGCTTAACGTGTGGTTCCACCGAAACTCGGCACCAACCACGGGTCCACTACTGGGCTTGTGTTGGTCTTTATTTTATTTAAATAAACGATGAGGAGATTTTAACTTCCGGGCGTGTCTCAAGAATCGACGTAAATTTGTCATCACATGACTTTTCGGCTTGCCATACCGATTGCATAATTTCAAAACGTCAGAAATTAGAGTGTAAGATACTGTTCAAAAGATATCCCGTCATTCTCTACAACAACGGAATCTTTCTAGGAAACCAAAACTTTTACTTCTCCCCTCTACCAAACATCCTGAGCTACCAGTCAAAAATTTGACGACGAACACTGAGACAGGATTTCTTCCCCTTCACCTGCCGCGGCCGTGGTTCATCGGCTGGTAGGGCTCTTTGGCGAATTTATAAATTAATTTCCGATACTTATCTACATTTTAATCCGATTATTTGACAATTTATAATGGATACACGTTCAACGCACAACTTATACATAACTATCTTTACAATATTACAATTCATACTTTCGGCTACATTAATGCTTATTGCCCTAAGGCCGGGTGTAGACTCTCTGACCAGTCTAATATCGACGAATTTGTCGAGTGGTGATAAGAAGAGGGGGAAATTGTAATTTCGATATTGAAATATGTTAAGATCGAGAGGTTTTCTTCGACGCGCCAAAATTTGACCGAGCACGACAAGTCGAACGGTCAAAGACGATATTTCCCGTGACAACACCTTAAAATGAATTCCAAGTGCACAATTTTTCGAACTGTGATTTTTTCATGAATTTTCATTCAGGCCGAGATCCAAGTTGTCACGCTCATTCAAAATTTGCGTTGCAATAGATTTTCTGTTATAAGAGAAAAAGAGAGAGTAACATCCAGACAAAGCTCTCTAGATTTCCTATACGAAACTGTACTCGGATTACCGCAAAACCCCTTAAATCTTTCTCCCTCTACATATATGTATATACGTTTCTCGATGTCATATACTCTCGATTCACCTTTCCGAACGTCACATGCTTGCTAACCATGCTAAATTCGCCGCAACGAACAAGGGAGCTTGTCAGGCATAGATTTAAAGGACTCCTTGTCAACGCCTAGATCAATCCTCCGGATCCTTAGTACGCCGCCGTTATATAATACACATCCTCTCTGTATATACACATCACGTTATTCAGAACCATGCGTGTTTCGAAGAGTGGCCTAAAAAGTCAAATTTTTTGAGACCTTCCGACCACATACTTAGAGTAGAATTTGAAACAATTATGATGTCTAGAGTATACAAGAACTGGAGTTTGAACTTTTTTCGATTTAAAATCCAAATTAATTTGGTTTGGATTATCGTTGGAAATGAAAACGGAACGATTTAGAATGTCTAACAAATTGAAATACTACTGCAATTATCTGAAGTTAGGAAACTGAAACGTTTAAAAACAGGAATATGTAGACCCGAAAGTTTTCAGCCCTGGTAATATTTGATCTGGATTAATGATGATGGACAAGGATGATTGAAGCTTCATGAACAGTCCATACGTGGAAAACGAAGTTGGAATTGACCATGGCTTGAGAGAAAGATGAGACATAGAGAATGAGAGAAACTATGGACATAGAGAGAGAAAGAGAGAGGGAGAGAGAGATTCCCTGGCCATAGTTCACCCAGGGTATTTCGTCCGTCTATCCGTATTCCGTTCGTCCACACGTCCGTTCGTACGTAGCATCCGTCCGTTGTGCCCCAGGCGAGTTAATCAACGAGACGCATTTACCGAGAGCCACCGCGCGTCTGCACCATCGACCCTCAATATACACCAGCCAGATAGGGAGAGAAAGCGAGTGGGATGAAGACTGTATCGCTGGCCCTCCGGAAATACGGTATCCGAACAAAGACTTCCGGGAGTGAATTCGTTGAGAGAATTTACCGAAATTGCCCTTTCTGATATCATTTTTACCTTTCCAAAGGTTTTTATTATTTCGGATCAGTGAAACCTTAAGATTTTTTGTAAAAGGGAATCCCGGAATAAGACTTCAATTAATTAAAATCGTATAATCGACCTAACTCCTCTCGGTGCTCGAAATACTTCAATCAAATTTCAGTGTTGCGAATGCAAATATTGTTTTTACTTCTTATGGTATATTTTTTCTGTATCATTTATTTTGATGCATCACATTGCTCGATTTGGAAACGTCGGTGGAATTTAAACATTTGGTTATTTTATTTCAACTCAAATATGGAACCTACCTCGTTTCAGATTGTCAGTATCTTACGGCCTGTCAGACAAATTTTTCAATTTAACATTTCGTCGTGATATGGCCGCTACAGCAGAACGTGGTTAGTCAAAATCTCTTACGTTGGCCTATGATTTGTGACGTAAAAACTGATGTGTTGGTCTTTATTCATCGCATAGGAAATTTCACTTCAATAAAAACTTGAGTCACATGATCTCCCATGATATATTCAAAAGCTTTGCTTCATAACAAACGAGTGAAGGGTTTGGATAATGAATACTTTTAGAGTTGAGCAATTCTTTTAACACTCTTTTTATTATTAAAGAATTTTTTTTATGATTGGCCCAATAACTTTTCACTCAGTCATTATGTCAAACTATGATCAACAATGAAAACATACATCTTCATCATCAAAGTTACCTACAAACGGCGCCGGAAGTTTTGTTTCGTGGATGAAAGTTGGTCTAGAAGTTTCAATGGTGAATTTAGAATGAGCAAACCCCATGTCGCAATTTCCTACCTTCGTACAACTTCGTTTCAGCCCAGATGCCGATATATCAATTTACACAGGCGCACCTTTATACCTGTACTTCATGCACGCGTGCGTGTATGAACGCTTTGGATATTGTGTTTCATAAGTGCTCGATACGCGCTCGAAAAGTTCGACCGCGATGAAGTGGTACGTGAAATACGAGTCGAGGATCGATGTAATTCCTTACTCGGTTGAGTATGAGCGTTAAAAGTTGGACGAATATGTAACGAGAGACACTTTCCTGGTGCCGTCAGCTATATGAAATAAAAAGTTATAGAAAAAGGTATAACCTATAAAGTATCATATAAGTATCATATAAAACAGAGATAAAAATGTTTCAATATAAAAATTCTGTGGCCAAGAAGTGACTCTGTTAAAATGCACTTCCGAATATAACCGCAATATTGAATTTACATTGAAAAACTTACCATAAAGGGATCATGCGTTAAAATAGTTTTTTACGCAAAGTAGATAAATAAACATAGTGATACAAAACGGTCTACTTTAAAAGTGAAAGTGTAATTTGTCAAAAAAATTTCAACATTTTCTTGAAAATAATAAATCAAATCAATTTTTGTCTCTAAGTTTGAGATAATATCGAATTACGAAGATTTTCAGTCATGCAATTTCACCTAACAATTTATACCGAATGATTTTTTATTCAATTAATCCGACAGTTGGACGGATTTGTAATTTTGATGAAAAAGTAAAAATGGCTGATCTCTGGGATTTTTATGCGGAAATTCGAATAATCGCATTTGTCAATCAACGTCAGAGATACCAAAATCAAATAGAAAACGGTTTTTCCTCTCTCGGCCGCGAATTCTCCGTGAAAGTTGGGCTTCACGTTTTGTCGAAAATGAAGGACAAAAAAATCAAGAGTGTGAAACATTGTTATTATTCCCATAGCCCGTATCTTGTTTCAGACACGTGTGTGACTGCATAAAAATTCATATACATGGGAAAGGTTAACTTTCGACGTATATAAAAAGTATTTCCCTCCTCATCGCATTTATTCGTCACGTCGGATATACTCTAAGCGCTGATTTTAATCGCATTTTCGATGGGAAGCCCGGTTGCATTTTAATTTTATGTAAATTTTGGGACCCTACATATAAATACATACTGGCGGTTTGCTTGTCGAAAATAATGGATAGAGAGTGAACGAAAGAGCAAAAAGTTCACGACCCATCCAGCGTTTCGCAATTTTTTTCAGTTACTCTGTCTACTTAGATTCAAAAACTAGAAGATAAACAATTAGTTTATTAATTTATTCTGCACGACCTTCTATGGGTTTACAGCCGACTTCCAAACCGTTTTACAAACATTTATGTCTTATAAACATTTCAAAATTTATTCCAATTGTTATTCCATATTCCAAATAAAAAATTCCAAAATACAATTTTCCCTTTGTCCTCCATCGAAGTTATAGTTTATGGTCTTATCTAAGACACAATTTTTTGTATTCACTTCAGATGATCCTCTGTCATGAGTTATGTTGACAACGGGACGAAACGAGAGGTCACCGGAAATGACGTCATAATGAGGGAGTTTTAAATATTTTCGTTTGAAAATTTCAGAAATTCTTTTTCGAATGTGTATCTTTAAGACAGTAAAAAGTTTGAATACAATATTTCATTTATTATATACAAAAAATTCTTGAAAATATACTTTTTTTTCGACGAAACCCATGTAACCTCTTAAGCTTCAATTAAAAATAAATTACAGCAAATATTTAAAAAAGGTAGATCATCTATATAAGGCTTACATAAGGCTTATAATTGGCAGGAAACGTTTGTCATGATAAAGTGACTTTGATAACAACTGCGAGGAATTCGACTCCGTTGATTCATGGTAGAAAAAAATAGTGAAATTAATTTGTCACGAAATAAACGATAGTGCAGGTATAATCAAACAGAGGAATTTTCGCTAATGGCTATTCCAGCAGTCGGATAAATTCGAGGTTGAAGAGCGAGGCGGCGTGTGCCTGGCAGGTTTCTGGCTTTAGCCAAACTTTGTCTACCTCGCGAATAGTATATACGGTGTCCTAAAAATGGATTCCAATAATGAAGGAATGAATTCACGCGGAAATATCGAATTGAAAACTATTTAAAATTTGTCCAATCTGAAGTAAATTAAAGAGTTATCGACAATATAATTCCACAGCAAATTGATAATTGCCACGAGTCGATATAAGCACATCACATGCAGACTGGTGATTGTTTTCCGTTCGGCCCTCCATAATTCGTCACACGTGGGTCGGATTGGAAAATACTTCGAGATAACTTTTGATCTCGCAGTTTTACGAAGAATCTAATTTCTTTAGTACTTAAAGCGCGGTCTATATATTGACATCTCCATTCGCAAGGGACACCAGTTATATGTAAATAATGATAATATATAAATATTAAAGCTCTCGGTACACGCGTTCAACGTAACCGGTGCGTTCTACGGTTCGTTTCGATCCAGCCGCCCACGTGAAACTTTACGCAGAAGAAAGAGAGAAAGAAAAATGCCCCGAGCGCGTCTGTGCTCGATTTTCTAGCGGTGTATCCACCAAATTTTCATCAAGATATAAGTGGAATATTCGCGAATTACGGTGGCATTAAAATACTCGTTTATGAACAGACGTAAATAAGACGAATGTAGAGTATTTATTTAGTCCGAATGCAACAGAATTTTGTCACAGAAGTCGTGGGCAAGACTTTCAGACTTTGAAATGCGAATAAGTGTCTCAAAATTTCGTGTGGTCTTTATAAATATAATATTTGCGTGAATGGGCTATGAACCGGAGTCCTTCAATTATTATTTTCTGCTGAGATTGTGTTTTTGTGCTTGGTAGTGAGGCTGGATAATTTTCCCTCTCCTGCCGCGGCCGTGGTCCGTCGACTGGCAGGGCTCTAGGCGATGTTATTAATTATTATTTTGACTATTACGTCGGGCACCAGCTAACTCAAAGTTAACAAATATATTTAAGGGAAGGGTAAGTTGGGGACCAAACGAAATCGAGAATGGATTTATCAATAGTCAAACAGGTTTTTGTACTTACAATACTTTATTCCTTGACTTGAAAATGATTTTCGTTCCTACTATATCTTCTCTTTTTCATCTCTTTGTTCGCCTATTAAGGTTAATTCGTAAGAAAAAAGGCATTTTTTTGGGAATTTTTCATGACGGCACATTTGAAATCTCTTTAGTAAAACTAATAGAGCATTAAAGTATGACATTTGAAGAATGTTGTATAAAATTTTCACGGAGAAATATTAAAAAACACGGCAATGGCAGCAATTATTCAGATGTGTCTTAAAAAAAGTAGAATTGCGGTGCCCCTTATAACTTGGTCCTGGGTTATCTGATATAAAAAAATCTAAGTTCATTCGTTAAATAGTTCTTGCCAGGTAACGCTGGAAGGGTTTTCCGACATTTTAACCCTCAATCCCTGAAGGAGAGTCGTTTTCGTCCAGCCCAAAATTTATTTTTAAAATATTTCAAACGTCAGCGACTTCAACGCCACTGGACTAATACTAAAAAAAAGTATAGGTAGGTAGGTTGTTGAGTGCACAGTTTCAGCTCTGGCGGTCAATTCCCCTCAAAGTGGTGAACGTGTCAAATCTGAGCAGGACGAAAACGACCCCCTTCAGGGATAACGTAAGTAAAAATGTCGATTGGGAAATTTTTTTTTTTCGTTTTCATGCTTTTTTAATGTGATTAACTGTAAACAATAGCGTAAACATGAATATTTCAGTTTACGTTACGGTACGATATATCTGTATGTGAGAAGCACCGTTTAAACTTTTGTGTGAATTGCGCGTAAAAAATAAAAAAAGATAAGTTATTTGCTTAATAAATATTTGTTACTCTAAATAGAATAAATAAAATAAAAAAATAAAATATTTTTGACGTTGAGCATTTTTCTTCCCTTTTAACCTCCCAAAAAATATGTCAATGTACCCGATGCAAAATAGGGTATTTAGTTTATTCCTACAATACCGTCATATTGTTTCCTTAAAAAGCAACACTTAACCTTCAAGTAACCGCTTTGAAGACTTACTTCCTATAATTTTTACGTCCGCTACATTAAAAAAAACAAAAAAACGTTTTTGCGTGCATTACTTCACATTTGTTTAAAAAAAAGGTATTAAAAATGCAAAAAACCTTTTTCTTCCTATTCTCACTTCAAAAGGAGAGTACATAGATAAAATATGAATTTTCTCAGATTTTTTTGATGATAATTGTAGGTGTGATAGCGCCCAGATTAAAACGACCCCCTTCAGGGAATTAAGGTGGCGAAAAACCCTTCAGGGATCGAGGGTTAATTTTTCACTTTTTTGGAACACTTTGAAAGGAAAAACGCGATTTTTTGTGAAAAAATCGGCTAATTTGTTATTGTAAAATAAAATTTATTAATAAGTTTGAAAAAACTCTCCAGCGTTACCTCGCAAATTATGTACAGAAATAAGTAGTGTTCAAAATTTCAAAAGAATCGGTGCAGTACTTTTAAAGTTATGAGGAGCACCAATTTTGAAAACGTGAGTTGTGGGAAGAACGCTTTAAAGTTTCGACCACTAAAAAATCTGGTATTAAACGTTTATAAGCTAATTTTATCGGCTTACCTCACACTGAATCATCAATGCCAGGTCCATAAAAGATGTTGCTATCATCCATGATGTCTAAAGCACCTTTTTGCTCCTGTGTACAACGAATCCTGCCTTCTTTAGTTTGTCCCTCAGCTTCCTACTTTGCTCGGCGTATACGTATGGAGTCAGTTGATCGCGCCCAGTCATGAGCACTTGATCCACTACTGATTCCCATATCTTGCATGAAGATTAGTAAAACAAAAGAACCTTCATTGAAGGTACTGGCTGCCACATAAGCTGCAACTTCAACGATGACAGAGGTTCTACTCAAGTGCTTTGGTGAGATTGTCCAAATAAGTTGGTTCAAACTCTCATTGTTGTTCTGCGTGAAGCCTCCGACACATCGCTCCAAAAGGGCATCTTTGCTCAGATCTTCATAGATAGGCTTGGCGGCATTAAAAACATCCTCGGGAAGAGCACTGTACTAGTGTTTGAACGAATCCAATGCATTGGTCGGGTTTGGGTTAGAAATCCCACAGGCATAAAAATACTCGTAACTTCGTCAATTTTGGTCCAATCGATTTGGACTTTTAAGACAATATTCGTAATATATTAAGCATTAATTTTAAAAAATAAAAAAAATTTAAATACATTAACCCTACCCTTAACTATTAAACGTACGCCCAAGACCACGTGCTAATTCTCTCTGATCTCTCTTTCGCTATGTTCTCGACTCACGTCTTCGGTGGTCAAGGAGTGGTGATGAATCTTGAGCTCGACAAGGCCCAACGGCACCTAATTAATTTTCGGTGTCGCGAGGAAACTAAATTTTGATTCTTTATTTAACAATTGACTTTTACTTGATGATCGATCGACTTTCTAGTCGAGTAAATTTTATTTCCTGTCTCAGTAGTAAAAATAAGACTTATCTATAATTAGAGTTTGCAATAACAATAATACTTAATCTATTGTAATTACATTGCTTAAGTGTTTCTGATTTTAATATTCATTTTACTCAGTGTGAACTTTTTCAAACATTGTTATCTCTAGAAATTTTGAGATACGATTGACATTTGGTGTGTATACGGATTCCTTATTGATATATTGTTTACCTTATATCAAATTCTTTGTTAAGGGGTGAGGCCACTGTAATGGTCCGAAAAAAAAGGTTTTTTCACGAATTTTTTGCTTCCGAATCTGAAGGTGATTGAAAAAAAACTTTTAAGGCTGTTATCGGGCATACATTAAACTTTATTGTCAAATTTTTTTGCAACGAAAAAAAAAAAAAATGGCGGTTCCACAGCTATCTTCCCGGGGCATGTTTTGCTTGCAGGACTCCGCGGCACGCAGCACCACTGGTGCACTTTTGAATCTAGACCAAAAAAAACCCAGCAATCTAGAGGGTTATAGCTAGAGAATGTCGATCGGATTTCAAAAAGTATCAATTTTTGTGGATTTGGCGTGCGTTTGAAAAAAAAAGTTGATTTTTGACGAAAAAAACGGCTAGTTTTTTGTTAATAAAAAACCAATAAATAAAATTAATGAAAATCCCGATCGACATTCTCAAGATAATGTTAATGTTCACGTCTGGTCAAAATTTCAAGTAAAAAAAATGAAAATTGTTCGAGTGATGCTCCGTGCCATTTTGAAAAACCGTGTTTCGAGAAAAACGCGTTTAAAGTTTTGCGAATAGACTTCCCTCTGCTTCTCCCGTGCGAGAAAAACTGCTTCTCCTGTGCGAGAAAACATTTTTCTCGCATGGGAGCTTTTCTTTCTTATTCTAAAGGGTGTAAACTATTTTTGAAGCCAATAAAAAAAATCGATTTTTCAAAAAATTTACAGTGGCCTTACCCCTTAAGCCGGTAAAGCGTTTTCTTAATCAGAACTATTTTTGTTTTTTCATACAGGAGTTTGGTGGAATAATCGACAAATTGTATTAATGGCGAATTTGCGTAAGATTTACAATTGACAAAAATCTGAATGACTAACAAAATATGCCAAGTAATAAAAATAGTTGTTACAAAATTATTCCATATAATTTTGCTTTTTTTTACTTTTTGAAAACAGTTTTTTTCAATTTCCAATTTTGAAACCATCTCTTTCATCTTCTTATTGCTCTAAAGAACGAATATGTATTTGTTATAGGTTATTCTCATGTGCAATCAATACACTATCATCGGTGAATTGGATAGGATTGGCCTATAAATCATATTCTTCTCCTTTTTTCGAAAATTTCCCAGATCAGAATTTTAATAGGATACAATTTTTTTCTTCTATTTATTCGTCATTTTTTGTGCAGTTCGACTCAAACGTTACATAATCCCCGATACATGAATGCATCGTCGAGGAAAAAGCTCGAAAACGGCGAGAGAGAACAGAAAGCCTCGTATTTCAAGGGCTTAAATCAAGCGATGTCGTATTAATTATCAACGCAGGCGTAACGTGAACGTTAAATTGCAATAGCGTAAGGACGAACGAGAAAGAGGACGAGAGGAAACAGGAGCAAAAAAGAGAGATAGAGAATAGCTGAGTGTGACGAGTATACGAACCTTTATTACTGTATATTTGTAAGTAGGGAAATTCGGTTGAGACAAAAATGGGCGTAACTCACAGCGCTTAGCGGAATTTCGAAGTCTGACAACGTGGGCTTCTCTTCCGTGGATCGTCAATATATCTACGTCACGTGGTTGTTACTCGACAGAGGGGTGGTGATATCGGCTCGATGATTCGAACTAACCGAGATATTAATTATATCGGGACGGAACGAGAATTCTGCCATCCTATACGACAATCAACTCGCCTACCAAAAAAAAACAACCTTCTGAAAATCAAAGAAAAAACTTAAATCTCTCACGGTATAAAATTACAAAAAAAAGGACACGAACGATTCCGTTTTTTCTCTTCGATTTTTTTTTGTACTTTAAAACCATTTTCAATTTTGTGTATTTTATTCAAAATTCAAAGCTTGTAAATTTGAAAATTTTCAATGAGGTTTTAATTACCTCTATTAATAAATACTTAAAATTAAAAATGTTCATAATATTCAAATTTTAGATTTCTGTTGATAGTCAATCTGTGACTGTGAGCAGGTTATTTTTAAATAAAAAATCAATACCAACGATTTTCAATGCCTGTGAATTCTGAAAATTTCAATTTTGATTACCTTTATTAATAAATATTTAAAATTAAAAATTTTCATAACATTCAAATTTTAGATTTTTCTTGATACTCAATTTGTGACTGTAAGCCGGTTATTTTTAAATTAAAAATATCAAAGATTTTCAATGCTTGGGAAATCCAGATTGACTTTTTTTTCATTTTATCTATATATTATAAATATTCGAATTCCGCGGATACTACGGCATGGAGGATGCTATATCTACATTGAGAACGCAACCGTTAAAATGTGCATGAACGTGATACACACGTGAACATGATCGAATTATTATGATGATGAAATACACGAGGACCGACTTGAAATAGCAAGTGGGGAGAAACGTTTGCCAGCCCGGGTGTTCTCGTGATTTAATTAATTAACGCAAATTAATCCCAATTAGCAGTTCTTGTCCACGGAATGCCGCATACTGTTCGACCGGCGGGCGCGCGGGGAGGGTTTTGTAAACGCATGTTGCTCTTTTGGTAAAATGTCACGATATATAGGGGAATAAAGAGGAAAAGCAATGTAAAGCGAGAGATAGAAATAACGAGAGAAGAGAGAAACGATAGAAATTAATCTCCTTGAAATTTTCACCATTTAAATCCAACAAAGAAAAATTTATTATTTCCAATTTTGTCTCTGACAAATAGAAAATTACGAAAACTTTTTAATTATTTTAATTGCCAACGAAGTTTATTTTTTTAAGGTATTCCTAGCGCGAGGGAGGTATCGAAATTTCGACCTCGTTTTTTCTCATGATCCAAGAGAACTGAGAATTAAAGTCCATTAGGAATTATTGCAAATCAATTAAAGAAAAACATGCTCAAAATTCAAATCGATCCTACGTAAAGTTTATTTGTTATATAATAAACAAAATTATAAAAATTGTCTTCAAATTTTTGTAAAAAACTAATTGAAGCTTCTTTGATGTTATATAAAAATGTGTGCAAAATTTCAATAAGCTTCACCGACCAAACAATCGAGATACTCGTTGTTGATATCGTGATATTTAACACCGGATCTTATGGGAGGTTGCGAAAAATGACGATTTTCAAAAATAAATATCCCGATTTTTCAGTCGGTATAACAGCCCCTGAAATTTTACATGGTTGTACATATGACATCAAAGGATGTTTCTGCAAATTTTCGGTGAAATCTGAAGATAACTATTTCATGCAAGGAATACCTTAAACGAAATCATGATCAACTTACTAAAAAAAAAAAAATTCATCACTATGGCAATAAAAAAAGCTCTTTCGCACAGAAATCAATCCTGCGGAGAGAATTCGATCGAAATTACGGTATATGTGTTTACTTATGCGGGTTACTCATGGAAGGACTATTATTCAGCGGAAGTTGTGGACTATGGAGTGCGGTAATTCGTACACATGTT
The DNA here is from genome assembly GCA_030522605.1 of Cremastinae sp. B BG-2022a. NCBI lineage: Eukaryota > Metazoa > Arthropoda > Insecta > Hymenoptera > Ichneumonidae > Cremastinae sp. B BG-2022a. The sequence continues at coordinate 14,864 of JAPYYX010001672.1, forward strand.
CCGAGGAGTGACCGTCGCGTAAATGTAGAATCGTAGTTTATCGGAAAGGGCAAGCCGAGCTGGCGAATCTCATTCGTGTATCTACGTATACGTGAAAACGCGATAAATCGAGGATTCATCTCGAATAGCGAAAATCTCTTCACCAGAGCCCGCATGTTTGCGGTCGCGGTCGAGGATTTTGCGACGGGAAAACTGGAAAAACATTTGCGCGAATGCGAACGGCGAGAAACAAAAAGAGTGACCGACCGCGTATAAAAACCCGATTTCATCCCTCGTTTCATATCGGTATATCAATGATTATCGATCACGTGCCGTGGACAATCAAAAATATCGAGAAATACAAACGAACGAAAGTGAAGGAGAAGCAGAGCAAATGACAGGAAACAGATGAGAAAAATAAGAGTAAAAATAAATTCAGAGAAAAAATATGGCGGAAAATTTCGATGAAAAAGGACGAAAATAATATTGAGACGCAATTTTTCGGTGTGCGGAGCTCTTTGAGGATATTTTCAATTTTAATTGCTTTTCTTTTTACTTCGTTGGGCTCCCGTTGATTTACAATCAACAAATTATATGTTTAATTTATATTTAGCGAGGGAATTAGGCATTGAGAGAGCGATTTGACCCGAACAGGCCTTAAAAAATTATTGCGACACAATTAAAATCTCAAATATAAAATACAAAATAAAAGATGCAGAAAAATCATATCTAATATTTTTAACCCTTATTAATTATAAAAATTGATAAATCTCGTCTAAATCTTGTCTCAAAATATAAAATGTAAAAACAAGATATGTAAACAAAATTGTAAATATAATAAGTCTGAATAATAAGTGATAAGACAAAAGAATTCGATATAAAAACCTTTGTAAATTGTATAAAAAAATATACAAAAAGAATGAAAAAATAGTTAAATAGAACATAAAAAAAATATTGGCGTTAAAGAGACATCTAAAAAGTATTGAAATGAAAAATGAGAGGAATTGTCTGACAAAGATAAAGAAAGATGGAGTTTGCGTCGTTTTTTTCGTATATACCCGAAAGGGTACGCGAGACCTCAAGCACGTTCTGGACACACTCGAGCAACGAGGAGGCAACGCCCCTGGACCTTCGATTAAAGCGGCTTTATTTTTCACGAGCTTTTTCTTTTTTGTTCCCGCTTCGATTCGGCGCGTACACATACACACACTCTATTGCAACGGTTTGTTTTTTCTTTTTATCATTGTTTCGATCCTGGACTGTCCCTCGCTTGCCCGTTTGTAAATTCGCATTGGATTCACACGGGAGTGGATACAAAAATGTGTACGCGAAAGTTGAAATAAAAAAAATTGCAAGCCCATTTTTTTAAAGGAGTAAAAGATTTTATATGTAGAAGACAGAAATTTTTCAACCAAACTTTGTCCGATAAAACGTTTAAAAAAAATGAATATTTAATATTTATTGAACACTTTTCACTCCAGCAAGATAATGAAAATTTTACTGTGTTTTGAATTGAACTAAAATTTTATGCAATCACGCATAAAAAACGTTGACTAAAATAAAAAAAATTCTATGCAATCACGTATAAAAAACGTTGACTGAAATGAATAAAAAATTCGTTTCCAAAGTCTGCAACACAGTCAAAAAATTCCAAACCAAAAAATGTAAAAAGCGATGAACCCTTTTTTTCGTTGCTTCACACACGAATCGAATTAGTCGCAGTGCAATCGGGCATGAGAGGGCGAGAGCTTTTCTGCTCGCGTTTTTCGTACATCATACAATCGGAGTCGCTCTTGGCCCCGACGATTCTTTTCCTCCTATGCGCATTGTCGAATGTAAAAGCCCCAAAATTTCCAAGTTCTGCAGACCGGAAGCGAGCAAGGTTTATCAAACTGGCGTCGATTTGCAGAAAAAAAAGAAGAAAATAAATTTATTTGTTCCCTCTTTCGTTCAGAGGAGACGCGACGATCGTGTTCCTGGATTTATGTGAATAGATAAATAGTAGACACAATATGTACAGAGCGTGCATGTATTATATACACATTATATGTACAAAGTCTATATATGCGGTATACATAGGTAGAGAAATGCAAGCAATTACGAGAGAAAGTCAAGAGAGCTCAATACCGGATGAAGATCAAAGTGAAATACTGCGGGTAAACGCACACAAAATGTGTATTGCGACCTGCAATGTTACACGTGTTTGAAGACAGATTATCAGTCGCATACATAGAGCTTTACAAGTGTTTCTCTCGTTCGTTTGTCCACGCTTTGTGTACATTTTTCCTCTTCCACGAGAATCGTAGTTTTTCATTTTCAAAATTGAATTTGACATGAAATTTCAACTTTTCCAAAGATACTTGTAGATAATTAAATTTATTTGAACTCCATTCTTTAGGAAATTAAAATTTACTGAAATTTTAAAAGAGTTTTCATTTTTGTTGTAAGGATGTTGTACCCTTACACCAAAAAAGAAAGATTTACATGAAAATTTGCATAATCATAGATAATGACTTCCAAAAATTGCTTGCCAAATTTAGAGAAGTTTAGAACGATAGTTTGAAAGATAATTAAAAAAGAAATTAACACGCGTCATTATCGATTTCGTAATTTTTTAATAGAAAAATGTGTATTTTTCAATACATTTCAAGTTGTAGAAATTTATACGTCGTACTTTTTTCAATATAAAAACGTGTAATTTGCAATAAATTTGTCCATTTTTAATATATTTGTACACATTTTTCAATAGAAAAATTTACAAATTCGTAATTTCCATATGGTTAAATCAATGTAGTTTAAAAAACTGAAAAACACGCTTTGTAAACTGTACTAAAAGTGATGAATTAATTTAATAATCAATTTTCATTTGTTACTGTATATTCATTTTACCGTCGCTGATATTTTAACTTGAATGTAGATTACACGCAACCGTATATTTCTTATTCAATATGTGATGCATAATGAGTAGGATTTATTAGTGAACTCGTCACTTCCAGTTGTGTGGATTTGGGAACTTTAAAATCATTCGGACAAAGCGCTGCACGCTTTTTTTAATTATTCACTGAAGATATAACAAGTGACGAGTTCACTAATGAATTCTACTCATCATGCATCACATATTGAATAAGAAATATACGGTTACGTGTAGTCTACATTCAAGTTAAAATATTAGCGACGGTAAAATGAATATACAGTAACAACTAAAACTTGATTATTAAATTATTTTATCACTTTTATTACAGTATATAAAGCGTGTTTTTTAGTTTTTTAAACTACATTTATTATTCGTATTTTTTCTATTCAGGAAATTTTTTAACGTCCCAATATACTGTGATATATCCATATACATATCTTGGAAAATTATACATATCTACTATCTGCTTGACGATTATAGAATCTTTGTCACTTTCACTTATCATTTGGACTTGTTTCTTTCTATCTCTTCAGAAGACTACTATTCCTGCTACGACTTGCACTCCAGCTTATATCTAAGCTCTCCTCCAGTTTTTTAGGTGGAAAAATTCCCTTCTTTTTTGGGGTAGGATCGCTTCAGATGGCACTCGTAAATATCACGTTCACTTTTTTTACCGTTTATTATTATTTTTTTAAACTTGTTTATTTAAATATTATCGATAATCAAATCAATTTCATGGCACCGGATTATTGCATTGTCTTCAGATATGCGCATATTTCCAAAGTTCCAAATCGTCATGACAACTAGAAATTGGTCAAATTCGACATTGAAAATTTGCTTACAGAACGTAGAAGTTAATATAAAGCGTGTTAATTAAAAAGAGAGATTTTTTTTAAAAATGGAGATGATATTTTTGGAATACCAAGAAAAGTACCCACCAAATTTCAAAAGGATTAGGAGCATTGTTCCTGTGAAATTGATTGATAAAGTATAAAAATAACGAGTTTATTAAAAGCTATATTTAACCTTAAATTGCAGAGACGTGGATTTGTGCAGTTGGAAACTGTGGCAAAAAACTTTTTTGTAAAGCTTGTAATGAAATTCTCTTCCTGCAAAACATAATTGATCATGATTAAAAAAATTTTCAAAAGTCATTGATTTTTGGTTGAGACTGTATGGTTACAACATCTTTAAATGCTTTAGACAGTTTAGAATTTTGAAAAATAACAAAAATTGATTAACGGACTCTCTTTAAAAAATTAATGAAAATTGAGTGAGTTTTAAGTTATTTGGTTGAAACATACAGGAACTTTTATTTCAGTTATTAGTTCATTTTCGATTATTATTAATAAAAATTATTAATATTTGAGTGTACGTTAATTGAGGTTATATTTTGGTACGAACACTCCTGCCGGTTTTAACCTTAGTTCGTCGTTGCGGAAAGTCAATGGCCCTACACCTAGGGTGGACATAAATCCTAGGCTTAATTTTAGAAACAGTTAACCAGAGCTTCGTACCCAAGCGACCAGACATGCGTATACAAATTCGTAAAATTAAACGTGCGCGTATATCCGAGATGCTCAGGAATGGAATAAGTGTGCACTCATGTATTTCTACATTTTAACATGGTAGCAATCGGGGTGGTCTGTCGTCTGGAAAAGCGCGAGCCATTTTTCGTCTCGCCCTCTTTTCATTTCACTTGGCGACAGAGCTACGATACAAGAATTTCGCCGAAAGTATTCACATATTTTTCATTTATGCATTCATCGGACAATGAAATATAATTGTATAATTTTAATATAATTTAATTTAATTATATGAAGATTTCGTAAATTGCAGATTTCTCTCTCAAAATTGAATAATTAAACATAAAAAAATTGGAGTATATTCTTTTCGATACGAAGAATTAATGTCTGATTCGATTTTTTATGAGAACTTGTTTATTGAATTTACAAAAAATAAACAAGATCAAAGAACAAAAATCAGACAACAACAAGAAACCTCCTCGTAGGAGGCGGATGCCTGTTGTTTTTTTTTTTATTAATCAATAAACGAATCCTCACATGAAAAATTACACCAGACGTAGATTCTTCGGATCAAAAGGGATATACTGGAATTTTTTTAATTTCAATTACTCAATATTGAGAGAGAAATTTGTAATTTACGAAATCTAGTAACTTTGTGGATTGTGATTGCTATTAATTAACTCCCATTTTTAGATTTTTCTTCTATCTAATTCCAGAGTTATTCATTATTAAAAACGGATTCTTATTGGATTACTTAAACACCAAGCAGAAGAAAAATCTGAAAAATTGAATGTTTTCATATCTATTCAGTACCAAAATACCTTCTCACCTAATTTTATTGAATTCTCTAAATTTTTGAATTTCCTATCATTTTAACACAGAAATAATGATGACACTAGCGACCCTGCTTCAGTCCATTCCAGTGAAATTTCGGACAGAATAATTTTCAAGACTCATCGTCACCTCAATATTTACAGGTCTGATAAGAAATCCCTTTTATCACCTAATTCAAGGTATCGTCCTGGTTACATTGATCCATGTAATTGATTTTGACTTTAAGAACACTCAAAATCATCAATTTTTGTAGCGGTAATTCTCACAATTAAAACTCATGGACTTTCCCATCGTAAATTAATTATTCGAATGATGATTTGGGTTTCAAAAATAACATTAAAATTGTGTCTCAGTTGGATAATCCGATAAGAATGATCATGACCAACCACTCAGGCTGTACATACCATAAAAAGAACCATTTGTTTTGACACAAAAAAATCATGTTTGAAATAAAATGTTGCACTACATATTGGATAAAAATTGAAGCTCTTAATTTCAAGATACATTGACGGATTAATTTTCGAACAAAATTGTCGTTGACCCAAAACCAAAAAAATCATGATTTCTTTTTATTAAAAAAGAGAAAATAATAAGAGGTCCAATTTTAAAAATGAAGTATTTAAAAAATAATTAATTTATAAGCAAATTGGTCGATTGCATGGTTTGGACGGCAAATGTACACAGACGAACAGTCATTTATCCAAACAGGGACTTAACGAGGATATTTAGCGCGACCGGTATTTGCCCGTGCAACAATACGAGCTCGCCCTTGCTGTCAGTGAGCAAACAGTCGCTTGAGCGATGCTCAAAGTACACACGTCGTCGTCGTTCCGCGTAATTGGCAATGCCAATTGCTTGTTGATCGAAAAGAAGAGAGAAGAACTCGAGAAAAAAGAAGGAGAACGAGAAACAATTTCGGGAATCGAGAGAGACAGAGATGGCGATGAGGGAGAAAGTGATGAGAAACGAGTTCCATTTTACTCGCTCAAGAATCTCCGGGCTTTCTGCGTCCTTCGGACTATCCACTAGCAACGTAAGAGCACTTGTTGAATGTTTATGGAGCGCAAAAGTACCGAGAGACCGAGAAAAAGGAGAAAGAAAGGGAAAATGGTTTTTCGAGTTGAAAAAAATAAGAATTTTGTACCTGGCACGCGTGAGTAAATAAACTTTTAAAAATTACTGATGTTTTTATCGTATATAGATGAGAAAATAATGGCGTTAATTAAATTCAAATGTATAATTTTGTTTGCAAAATTCAAAAGGAAAAAAATACATTTTTGTATTAATAAAAAAATAAACATATTAAATTTTACGTCTGTCTCGTCAGTGAATAATTTTTAAGACGTACGTTTTGTTGATTCAATGGTCATTAACGAGATGAGATAAAATAGAAGAAAAATCTAATTTATTTTGCTTTAGTACTAAGAGAATATAAATTGTACATTTTGTTCTTCCAAATTTTTTTTTTGAAGATTTATTCAGTAAAAGGATTGAGCGTGAATTATGACTTGGCGTATTTAGAGAGAGAAAATGTCCACGTTGTACAAGAGTATCAAATCGACTGATAACTAATCGATACTAAGAATTGAGTAGTCTGCGAATTTTCGGGTCGCTATACAATTTTTGCTCCACTTCTCACACCACAAAGTTTTTTTCATTTCTCACATGACTTTTTTAAAGTTTATCTGTGAGAAAATTGAAACGAAATGCGTTTCAGGGTGTTTCGGTACATAAGCGACTATGATCAGAATATGATAAAGTTTTGTCAGAATGTTCTTTAACATAAAATACGTGGCCATGATTTTTTACAAAATTTTCATCTACATAGTTTTTGAGTTATCGAAAGAGAAAATTGCCCTTTTTATATGAATATAGCTATAGACTCCGTGCATTTGGACGGATACGTTTTCTTCAATAGCTCAGTATCTACGTAGACGAACATTTTTTGGGAATTTATATCCGTTTATTTAATAACGAACATTATTTCCATTTTTTTATTGCATTCTTGTCATTTTTCGGTTTCCTATGTTTTACGTGTTAATTTCTTGATTTTTCTGCTAACTGTACCGACACCCCTTAAACCTAAAAAATAAAAATTATAACTTTTGTAAATAAATAATTCTTCGATGCACATTACACGATACAAATTGAGCAAATTAATTCAAATTTTATTTCAAAATTACGTATATAGAAATTTTGTATCTGTTTCACAGGTTTTTTTTAAATTTAATTTCTTATCCCTATTAATAAAGTAGGGTTGTCACAGTTTCGGTCACGTAATCGAGTTTCGTTTAGTTTCCATGGTAACGAAATTCATCGATGACATTTCG
>JAPYYX010001673.1:0-22442 GCA_030522605.1 Cremastinae sp. B BG-2022a
CAAATTTGGCAAAGGACTTTTTAGAGCCTTTATCTACGTTTATGCAAAGTTTCATCAAAATCTCTCTTTTTTGATGTAAGGGTACAACATCCTTAAAAAAATTACAGTACATTCATTTCGATCCCAAGAATTATTCTCTAGTCCAAAATTTTATGAGAATTTACTTATTGATTAATAAAAAAATTAACAAAAATCGGACAACAGCTTTCTGTAATAAATACGTGAATTCTCATGAAAATTTGGACCAGAGGCAAATTCTTGAGGTCGAAAGGAATATACTGTAATTTTTTCAAGTTTAATTATTTCATTTTGGGTTAAAAATACGAGTGCTACGAAATCTAGTAACTTTGAGGGTTGTGATTGCTCTTAAATGGAAATTGAGGGTGTTTACTTGGACTGTTGGAAACTCCACTCCATGTCAGATAAATAACATAGAGCGTTACGACGGACGATTGGAGAAGACCGCTTCGTGCTTGGTGTTCTTGTACTTTTGGCATGATCGAGATTCCACTCACGATAACGCACAAGATTAGATTGAACGTGATGAAAAACTTGTTGACAGCACAGTCATTGGGCTGAAAATACAAAAAAGAATAGTTTCAGGGTTCACTATCAATTCGATCTGAATATCTAGAGATTAATATTTACCAGAGTGAAATATTGGTACAGCAAAACGATTCCTGTGATGGAGAGAGCATAATTCACGAAAGTTGCTCCCAGAAGAGCAGCATACCTGTTACATTGATGAAAATTTTTTTTAGAACATATTACAGGAATTTCAAATTTTGTTAAGTTTTTTATCTTGATGATATACTGACCATCCTTTTGATTCCGTTTCCTCATAATTGCCAACCCAGGCCTCAGCCCAGGAGTGGGCAAAGTCTACTATGAGAATCAGTTGAATAATTATGAAGCAAAAGCCACCGATCATGCCAAAATACATCCATGTTGGCCCAAACGATCCCTCGGGAATGAAGAATGCTCCAATTATTCCTCCAATCACAAGGAGGAATTTGATAGCCCAAAAACTGGAATTTTTTCAAAATCGTTTAAATAAAGCAGTAAAAGACTGACTTTGAATAGTTCATGAAATTGCAATCTTACCCATTTTGTATGGGAGCCCTTGGATCTTTGGAACTTCTAACTCGTATCATCATGGCTGACATCAGGAAGAAGAAGAGCGAAAGAATGAAGCATATTCGATAAACAGCCAGGTATCCAACAGCAGACTCACAGTCTATGGTAAACGAGGAAGGAACGTAGTTTGTACTGTTTGTACAAAATGGGACCTGATGTTCAAATTTAAATGTTATTAATAGAAAATATAAAATTGAATGGTAAATTAAGGGATTTCGGTACAGTTGTCACAAGACTCAAGAAATTAACACGTAAAATAGATAGGGAATCGAAAAATGATCAGAATTGAATAAAAAATGGAAACGATGTTCGTTATTATTAAGGTAGTCCTGTCACTGGTGGAGGGATCGAAAGTTTGTACCTCGTTTTTCTCACATTTTAAGCGAACTAAGCGTTTAAGTTCATTAAGAAAAGTTATTGCAAATCGCCTAAAGAACAACATACTCAAAATTCAAGTTGATCCTGCATAAAGTTTATTTGTTATATAATAAACAAAATCGTAACAATTTTTGTCATTAGATTTTTTTAAAAAACTAATCGAAGCTTCTTGGATTCCATATACAAACGTGTGCAAAATTTCAACAGGCCTTATCGACCGAAAAATCGAAAAAATCGTTGTTGAAAATCGCAATGTTTAACAGGGGCTCTTATGGAATGTTGCGAAAAATGACGACTTTCAAGAATAAATATTTCGATTTCCGAGTCGGTAACAGCTCCTCAAATTTTACACACATGTGCATATGGCATCAAAGAACGTTTGTGCAAAATTACAACGAAATCTGATGGAAAGTGCAGCAACGACAGGACTACCTTAAATAAAAGGATATGAATTCCCAAAAAATATTCGTCTACATAGATATTGAGATATTAAAGAAAACATTTCCGTTCTTATGTATGGACTCTATAACTATATTCGTAGAAAAAGGACAATTTTCTCTTTCGATAACTTGAAAACTATGTAGATGAAAATTTTGAAAAAAATCATGTTCATGTATTTTATGTTACAGAACATCCTGACAAAATTTCATCACATTCTGATCATACTTGCTTATGTACCGAAACACCTTAAGAAAAAAATCACCTTTTTCAAAGTATCCTGAAGACTGGGGGCAAGAGTGATGCACGCAGCGATGGTACCTAGCATCAACAGCAGTGCGTACATTATGCGAGCGCTCGTACTGTTTCGGCATGTTGGGCATTGCGAGCAGCAGAAACTGCATGCCGTGCTTCCGCATAGGCAAGCGAGCTAGAATTAAAAAAATTGCAATTGATTTTTTTTTCCTAATAATGTGAAAACCACAGTTATTATAGCTGAAATAAAATTTTTCCTTTATTTAGTACAAAAAATTGTTTATTATTATAGAAAATGTTTCGAATATTTAAAAAACGACCGTGACATCTATTGCGTTTCGCAACGAACAATGCTATCTTTGAAAGAGAAAAAGAAACGAGTTTGATAAAGGAACAAAAAAAGACGCAGTCGGAAAATTTTACTTACTTGCGCCGTAGAACAAACGAGACCCATAGCTGGAGGCTCAAATTACGTGTTCTACAATTTAGAAGTCGCCCTCAATTGGCTTTTGTAATCTCACGAATGATTTTAAAGAATCTGTCTCTTCTGAAAAAAGTGATGTATACGACAATAATTAGAAAACTGACTCAGAAGTAATGGCGGACTGACAGTCGATGAATAGCGATAATAATAACAGTAACAAAAACATCGCATCGCATGTGATTTTGGGGACTGCACGCGCATGCGTCGAGCGGTCGGTAAAACAGATTAGACTCAGAACTTAATGACAGCGCCATCTACAAAAAATGAACACTCTATACCGACCGTTAGTATCGATCTCGAGAGAACCTTTTACACATTTTGTATGTAGTAAACGGCACCACCGACTATTATTTTGTATTTTGTACGAATTCTTCGCCTATTTCGAAGGTAGCTAATCCGTAAAGATTACAATTTTTTTTTATTTGTGAGAATCGAAAATCGAAGCCTTGAGCAAGGTCACCACGAGGAACTAACAACTAACTATTCGTAATCTGTTTATCTCGCGTTATCTGTAATTTACTTTGCATGGCTTTTTTAACACAGATACATTGTGACAAGTATAATAACATCACAATTTGTTTTTCTTCGGCTCAGTAGGCCACGTATCGTGGGGTGTGACAGTTGTTCCTGCGCCGCAAAACGGTAAACGCGACATTCGATTTTATACAATTCAAACAATCGACACTTGCAAAGTAAAAGCCGGTACTGTCGTCACGGGACGTTACACGTATCATTTTCCCCGAATCGTACAGTCAAGGTAATTCATGTCAGAAATAGAAAAGCGATGAATCATATGAAACAAGTTATGCATGTGGTTTTTTACGCGTTTGTTTTTAAATGCAATGCATTGAAAAGTCATTTTGATAAATGCTTCCAATCGTTTCAAAGAAAATTAAAGTGATTCGTGCTTCATAAATCGCGTGGAGGAGATAAGAATGTTTATTTTTAGATTACTGTAAGATTCTTCAAAATTACATATCAAAAATAGTAAATTGCCATGGCAACAATCCCGCCGAGTCGCCCCCACCTCGTTTTTGCCAAAAAAACATAAAAATCAGAGCAAAATACTAAAATAATTCCGGAGAGATCGCAGTCTCGTTTTCGTTGTTCATTCGAAGCGATCAAAAAATCACGCGGTCATACAAATCCTCCAGTAACCGGCTCATGCAAATTTTCTCATTTTTGACGATGATGTCACTTTTATTCATCAACAAACGGCATTGAAGTCGCGTTCAATATTTTCGGTACGTGTTGCGTCGCGAAGTTCTAATAAACGCGAATTTGTCACGGGATCATATTACTTGATTCAACATTTGAAAAACATTCTTCTTTTGTTTCCGGATTTTCCATACAAAACAAATGACATTATTTACGCGCTAAATTTATAAATACTTCTTTTCACTCAATTAATTTTATTGACATTAATTAATTATTCAGTTTTTACATCAAATTAAATTTTTTCAAGTTTTTTTTATGAAAATAAAAATAAAAATTTTAAATAAATTTTTTTTTTCGCAGAGAGAAATTGGTATGAATAAAAATTCGGAGAAAAACTGTTTGTTCTACTGAACCAGAAGAATTATACTCGTTAACGATAAATCATTGTCAAGATGGAAAACGATTCTTTGTTGAAAGAAAATCATATGATGGAGGAAACAACATCGACTGAAGTATCTGAGAATGGAACTCAGTGCAAAGATACTCAGGAAAAGTCAGAACCGCAACCAGTGCCATGGCCGTATATGAGTGTAACATCCCTGGGCATCTCATTGGCTATAAAGCTAGCTGCTGTGGGATTTATCTGGTCTTGGGGCTACATGAATTTCAGTATTGGATGGCTCTTTGCTCCTGTAGCCCTCGCGGTCTGGAAAACTGAAAACAGCCGTAACAATGAGTTGAAGAGACTTACAGCTCAAGCTTCTGTTATGGCGAAAGAAAAACATTTGATTATGAGTAGAATGGATGAATTACCATCCTGGGTTTATTTTCCCGATTATGATAGAGCTGAATGGCTGAACCGGGTAAGAAAGGATTAATGTTGCATCTGTAAAATGCATCTGTACTTCCTTCATTTAATTTTAACGATCATCTTTTGTAGATTCTAGAGAAGGTTTGGCCTGGCATGAATCACTTTGTCCGGGGCATCTTCAGAGATGTTATTCAGCCATCCATAATACAGGCTCTTTCTGAATATAAATTGAAAGGATTCAAATTTGAAAGATTAGTTCTTGGTCGAATTGTAAGTTTCATTAATGAATTAATAGTAAATTCTGTAAGGAATGGAAAAGTACAAACTTGATCTATTTTCAGCCACCCAAGGTCTATGGTATCAAAGCTTATGAAAAAAATACATCCAGAAACGAAATTATCTTGGATTGTGACATTCTGTAAGTTGAATCTCTACCATATTATTTGACTGTGTAACTAGACAATGATAAAATTACTTTTATTTACAGGTATGCAGGTGATTGCGACATTTCATTTTCATTTGGAAATTTGAAAGGAGGAATCCGCGATTTCCAGGTAATTTCGTTTTATCGTCATCATAAAAATGAGCTTTAATGAGCTTCTTGTTTTTTATAATAATAAATATTTTTAATATCAGATTCGCGGAATTATCCGAGTTGTTATGAAACCGATGCTGAACGTAATACCTCTTGTGGGAGGGGTGCAAGTCTTTTTTCTAAATAATCCGTCAATCGATTTTAATCTGGTCGGTGCTGTGGATGTTCTTGATTTGCCTGGCTTCAAGTGAGTGCTCTTGAAACACAAAGAAAAAAAATTGGAACCTGTATCCTAAATTATTTTCAGTCAAGCATTGAGAAAAGTTATTAAGGAGCAAGTAGCCGCAGTTATGGTTCTTCCCAATAAAATTATTGTTCCTTTATCTGAAGAAATTCCTGCCGAAGTATTAAAAATGCCCGAACCGGAGGTAAATATTTTTTTTCGCTCGTCATTTTTTACTTCTCACGATAAAAATATTTTGAATTCTCAAAACAGGGAATATTAAGGATTCACGTGGTGCAAGCCAAACACTTGATGAAAAAAGATATTAGCGTCCTGGGAAAGGGAAAATCGGATCCCTATGCTGTAATAAACGTCGGTGCTCAAGAATTCAGGACCAAAACAATCGACAATACGGTTAATCCCAAGTGGGATTATTGGTGTGAGGTATATCAAAGTTTTTTTGCTTCTAAACATTCAACAAATACGTGTAAGCTAAGTTAAAATGCACGTGCTTTGCTGAAAAGAAAACATATTTTGCATCACCCGAATACTATTTTGTTCTTAAGTATGCAGACTTTTCCAAAAAGAAACAAATACTATGAACCAAATTTTTTTTCTCTATTACAATTCTCGATTCATTTATTTGAAAAATTTCGGGATGTCAATTGTTTTATTTTTTTTCCAAACTCAATTTTCATACTCATTAGAAAAATATTTTTAGATAATATCAACAATGAATTACATTGACAATTTTAATAAGTATTATAAATTAGACTCACTTCTTGGGACTAGTGTGTATGTGATGTTATGCGTGATATTGTATGGGATTAGTGTGTGGTGACATCCGCCATCGCCCAGCAGATGACCATTTCCGTTTGGGACTATGACGATACTAAGGGTGACGAGAGTCTTGGCAGGTACGACATAAGCGATTTATCATCGTATCACGATACCATTACACAAAATAAATATTCTTCAACACTTTTCACTAAATTTCATTTTTATATTGAAATGATTTTGCATTTTTGTTTTCATTATATTTTTTAGATTTATTTCATTATTGTTCTTTCATTCATTCTTCTATAAATTATCAAAGTGTAAACTCCATCCACATTATCATTCGATAATTAATTTGAGCATATTCGTATTTTTTCGTATTTGATTTTTCGTATGAAAGACAAAAGTTCCAAGTAGCCCTATAAACCAGAGCGAAACTGTACGTATTTTCCTTGAATTTTTACTCTCTAGTTTCGACTCGTAAACATAACTCATAAAAATGTAAAAAGAGTATCATAATGTAATAAAAAATCTCGTCGAATCATCGCACGTGATTTCTGTCCATCAATTAATGGTAGTCGACTGGGTTTAAAATTGCTTGAGCTGCTTAAATTGATAAAAAGCTAATTCAAAATATCAACTGGTTGCGTGTTACAACTGTTTTCTTTATGGTGTTTTTCCGTGATAATTGGAGTTCTGCTAACAAAATTGTGTTTCTTCATGCGTGTGGGTGTGCACTGTTGAATTACAGCTTTAAAATGTAGGTGTCTTGAATGCATGAAGGTTTATAATGTTCGAATTAAAAAAAAATAGTCCCCTTCCATTTAAGAATATTTCTAGATACTTCTGATACTGGGAAATGAATATAAAGTTCGTTCTATTGATAACGATTTTGAATAATATATGGGTCATTTCATGTCAAATCACCGAATTTAAAAAATCGTAATTTTTTATTTAGCTGAATTTTTTATGTTTTTTTACGTTCCAAAATATGCCCAACCCTGTATTTTGGGACCTTAATTTTCAAATGTTTCGGAGCTATAATGTTTTGAAAATCGCAAAAAACAACAACATGGAAATTTTCTAGTATTCCTATCTCCTGATTAAATTATCGTAATCACGTTTGTCCGGTGGGTATTTTCTTCGTTTTGAAATGTACTTTTCGAAAAAAAAATATAAAAATAGAAAAAAATACAAATCAAAAAAAAATTCACCGTTGTTTTCAAAAAAAAATTTGTGATTTAAAAAATGTTAATTAGTGGCTTTAAAAATCGGAGATATTCGAATCCCACTTTCATTAGTAGCTCAAAAAATTTGTTTTATAGTCTAGTATATCATATATTTTCTTCAAGAAAATAAAAAATGTCGCTCTTGAAAAAAAATCAATATTTAAATTAAAAGTTGACGACAGAAGTAATTACGATAATTTAATCAGGAGATACGAATATTAGAAAATTACCATGTCGTTATTTTTTGCGTTTTTCAAAATTTTATAACTCCGAGGTTTTTGAAAATTAAGAGCTCAAAATACAGGGTTAGGCATATTTTGACACGTACAAAAACATATAAAAAATTCGCCTAAATAAAAAATTATAATTTTTTAAATTCGGTGATTCGGCGTGGAATGACCCATATATAATTTGGTCACATACAATATGTAGATTTTAATGTTTTTACTGACGGTAAATACACAGGCTGTGATCGATACACGAAGTGTAGGGCTAGAAGCAGCTATAGCTGTTTGGGATTTGGATCCAAACATCGCTGGTATTGAATCTGATGACTTACTCGGAAGGTAGTTAAAAGCATGCTCTAAAAACATGATTTGCCGAGTAGTGCTGTTCGTTTTTTTTTTCTTTCGGTTTTACATTCTGCTTGATAGAAAACAAAGCAGAAATATTTTTATCTCACCACGCACATTTGCCACAGATTTTTGCTTCTTAGAATTCTTTTCTAATGACAGGCAATTGAAAAAAATTACTTTTAGCGAATGAAAAATCAACTTCGAAACATTTTTGAAATAAAATAATTTTACATTTTATTTTTCAACAAAAACAGAATAATTATTTGAATGAAATAATTGAGACATTCGTGTATAGGATAGAAATAGTGGGAGATCATTTTTTTGGAAGAATCACTCAGACTTCACAGAGTGAACTTCGAAATACGTACGTTAACTAATTAGTGCAATAACGAACTAAACGAGCTTATGTGATGGCAGTTTGTAGTGGAAGAATCCTCTGGTGGTTACAACAAGGTCGTCACTCAGCTCTTTGACAAAGACAACACGGGCCATGACGATCCTCTGGGAAGGTACTGCTATAGTTATTCAAATATAAATTCATCACTCAGCATTTTTATACAATAAAAAAAAACCAGTAAATTATAAACACACCAGTACAGAATAGATTAGTTCATAGAAAGATATCAGCAACTTCTTGTTTCACGTCGAAAGATTTTCTTGTTTCAGTAAAAGAATATCCGCCTGAAAATGGAATGCATCGGCTGTTGATGCACGATAGAAATATTATGCTCACGAGAAATTATCATTTTGGTATTTACAGCGAAAAAAAAAATATTGTTAGAGTTATTACAGAGCCTGTAGCATAGAAAAACTTGCATAGAATAATCAGTTGCAAGAAAACGTTTGTATTATTCGAATTACTATACTGTCTCTACTTTATAACAAATTGTATAAAAATTTTAGTAATTTTTAATCCTTTCGGTTGCCTTTTACTTTTCAATGGTTTTCTTCTATGCGAGTTACGGGCTTGTGCATCATATCACAATTTGTGCCGCAGCTAAGCATGAAATGGCATTTTCTTCGACATTGATCCTAATCTTTTAAATTTATTATTTCAATTGCGGCTAGAACGCGCAATCACATGTTTTATAAGCTTTGAAATTATTTGTTTTGCTACTTTCATCCGCATGATCATTTGATTTAATCACAAACAGACACATAATAAATGAGAAACAAGTACAAAATTAAGAATGTGCATTTGTTACTAATTTTTCTTCTTTTCAAAACAGGGCGACCATTGAAGTAAGCCAAGTGAAGAGAAAAGGAATGGTCGACACTGTAAGTTCGAATAAAAAAGAAATTTCAGCGTTAGTAAAAACTAGAATCTCAACAATTTTTTATTTCAGTGGTTAACTCTTGAATTCGCCAAACACGGAATGGTGCAGTTGCGTCTCACGTGGCTATCACTTTCAAAGTCGCCACGTGATTTAGAGGCTGTTAGTAATTTTTTAAAAAAATTTTTTTAATGAAAACATTTATTAATGAATTACAAATTTTTTATTATTTTTTTCCAGGCACTCATTGAAACACAGCAACTTAGAGTTACATCCATGAGTTCAGGTTGCCTCATTCTCTATGTGGATTCTGCCAAAAATTTACCGGTAAAGAATTACCATTTTTCGTTGTGCATTGTTTCTTCGATTGAAGTAAGAAAAGGTTTAATGGTGATGGTAAAATTATAGTGTCTTCGCGGGGGCAGCAAGCAACCAGACGTTTACTTAGAAGCGAGCGTTGGATCCAAAACTGAAAGAACGAGTACAATGCTTCGGTCTTGCGATCCAGTCTGGGAACAAGGTTTCACATTTTTAGTTGGAAATCCAGAGACAGCGAGCTTGAACTTAAAGGTAAATTGAGAATTTCCAAGGATCCCTCATTACCTCGTGATTGAATGTACCTAAGGAGGTTCTGCTGCTAAGTATCAATTACTTTTCCCCGTGTAAACTGATGGCAAAGCCCCGATTTTTTTTATAAGATACCTTCTTGAAAACCCATGTCAACATTCTTTATCATTGCACCAAAACGCTGGAACAGTTTTAGATGATTTTACCATTCACTTATCGAGATATTCAATGTTAAAAATAGCAACTTTAACGTGAGCTCTGAAAAATTGTGATTTTCAATATTTAATACGTGGTGAAACTTCTTCAAATTTAACACGCTAGCATCAGCTGCTAAAAAACGTTTACGTACATTTTGAAGAAATTGTTGTTAAAATCGCACCCCATTAAATAAAAATGTATACATTTGTCCAAAACGCTAATCGCTGAAAGTTTTTCACCCATTGTGTAAAAATTTTGACAACCTTGCTTTCAAGTCCCGTTGTATTTCTATATATTTTTTTAAATATACATTCCACCCGTAATTAGCATCAAAATATCTATCCATTGAAATTAATTCATGCCAAATCAGGATACAACCACTATTTAATAAAACTCAAAAATTCTTGATAGATTTCAGACGAAAAAACTGGAATGGTCGTTGGCACGATGTCTTACAATTTAGTGTCTCTCTTGAGCAAAAACAATATGGAAGAAATGCAGCAACCATATGATCTGCAAAATGCTGGGTCAGATAGTAAAATCGTTCTTTCGATGTGCCTGAGGGTAAAGTGAATCAAAATTAGTACTTTTACTAGGAAATATTATGTTGTGGTTCGGTACAATAAACTTAATTACTTTTTTTTAGATATTAAAATACGAAGAACCAGAGCCGACTACTGAGGAAGATGATGACGACAACGACGACATCAATGAATTAAATAAAAAAATAGAACGACAAGAATCGAATGTTAGCAGTCTGGCGCCTAATAGTGGTAAAATATAAAAATTAATTTTAGAGGGATCTTAAAAAATGAACATTCGTTTCAAATTCTTTTTGCTAATTGTTTTTCTGATGTGTATTGCAGTTCCGTCCACACCTTTGAAAAAACATTCATCAAAAGAATCTATAAACAGCGCAGCGAATAGTGCTACATCTGCAGCCACAGCCACAATTCCCTCAGAATCTCTAAACGCATGGTCGTCTGATAAAGAGCTTGGCAACGAGGAAATTCTGATCCCGGCGATGACCGTCGAATCTGTGATGGCGCATCCCGGCCTGATTCATCGAAATCCCAGTCAGAGTTCTTCTTTAGGAGAGGCTAAATTGGGAAGAATTCAGCTTACTTTGCGTTACAGCGTACCACGACAAAAACTAGTCATTGTGGTGCACAAAATTACGTGAGTGGACAAAATGATTGAATGAAAAATTATTGAATTTTTGTCTTTATTATTTACTCACCAAATCGAAATGATTTCAGAAATCTACCACTGCCACCGAATGACCCGCACAATATCCCAGATCCTTACGTTAAGCTTTATCTTCTGCCAGATCGTCACAAAGAAACGAAACGCAAAACAGCCGTGATGAAGGACAATGTTAATCCAGTTTACGATGAACAGTTCGAGTACGTCGTTTCGCAGGGCGATTTGAACACTCGCATTTTGGAGATCTCGGTATGCACACAAAAGGGTTGGCTTTCATCCGGGAGCAACGTTATGGGCCAGATATACTTGAATCTTTCGGACATGGATATCACTCGTGCCACTACGAGCTGGTACGATCTGATGCCGGAAATGAAGGATTGAAGAGATCAAAGCGAGAATCAGCCAAATGTTTCATATTAATAGCTTTTACGAAAGAAAGCGGTTTGTGATGAAAGGATCTGCGATGAAAATTTAGATAACTATGACAATGCTAAAATACTTTTAAACCAGAATTGAATGTGAGAACTTATTGAAAGTTTCTAGTTACACTTTTTCATAATTATGTTACATTTTTACAAAGTTTATTCATTTTGGCTTTACAAAAATACTTTTATTTAATTACGGATATTTTTTTATTATTGCACTTCGACATTATATTTTGCATTTCATTTCTTATGGCAACTTTATACATTTTTCGCCAGTATTATTTGCACCGCGGCTTTCCATAAGATATATTTTTCGTAAAAAATCTTTTCTTTGCTATTTGTTTTCTTCTCTTATTTAAGATTTACAACTCAGATTTTTTTTTCAATGCATAATCGTGTGCTGTACTTGGATGACTAACGAATATCCGAAATCGATTTACTTTAATGATAAAACTCTACAACTCTGAGCTGGCCTCGAAGTTTTATGCCAATCATCGAGAACAATTGAATTGATAAAAAAGTTATTGAATCGTTGTCAAAATTAACATGGATTTCTATGAACTCGTACGTTGTTAAAATTGATATAAATTCGCTAAATTTATACGGCGTTTTTGCTATATTATATTTATACATGTTCAAAACTTAAACATAGGTGATAACTGTGTGGATGGTAAAACCTGTTAACTTCTACTCAATAAATAAAGATGTGCATTTACAAATTTCATCGAGTATCCTTTATTATTCCTTTATTAATTTTTATACATATAATTCCTTTGTTGAGTACAAGAGTACAGACAATCCAAAAAATATTCCAATCATAAGTATATAATGGAGCTTTCATCACCAAGGAAACGTGTAAACAAATATATAAATACTTTTAGTGATCAGAGTTGTCAACGAAACGTCAACTCTGCATTTTGACAGTAGATTTTTGTATTTCATTTTAAGTGCATTTTTTCTTACTCGTATTCTTTTTCAGTGAGAGGGCAATCGAGGAAATTGATTACGAATTGAAGTAACATGGAACGAACTCCGAAACTTCCCTGTCTTCCTGGATACAATTTCAATACTGCGGTAAATCTAACCCTACGCTTCTTCGAGACTAGACAAGAAAATAAATAATTCATTCGCCACTCCAAATCGAATCTGAATCGAAGAATAATTGCGAGTACCGGGATTATTTTCTCAATTCACGACTGTGATGGATTTGTTCCTCGAAACTCTGAGATGAAAATAAATAATTCAGGAGAAAAACGGAAAGGAAAGTGAAAAAAAAGTTGGATCAGGAATTAAGTATTCGAATTTCTTTTTCAGATTGGCAAGAAGTCATTCGGAATAAGTCGACTCTTCGAAAAAATTCATGAAGGAGTTTACTACCTGGCGGAACGTCCCGACCCTCCGGACTACGGTCAATATCCATCGATTTATCCCCGAGGCGAAGCTCAAGTCCTGCCACCCTGGATCGCCTTTGATGGCCAGGTTCGATATCATCCAGACGCAAACTCAGACGTGCACTGCTTTGTCGATTTTTGAGGACATTGGGAATCGAATTGAAATCTGTTTTTATTTAGAGACTCGAGTTTAAAGCTTACTTTCAAGAAACAGTTCAGGAACGATGGCAATCGTGTTTTCAAGTTCGAGTTGTGAAGATCACTTACTTCCTCGAAGACGGCACGATGAAGATCGTCGAGCCAGCTATTGACAACAGCGGACTCGAGCAAGGTGTGAATAAAATGTTTTTCACAAATTGTTATATTTTTAGTAGTACAATTAAATTGTGTATTTAAGGGTGTATAGACCTTTTTTTAAAAATCATATAAAAATAGCTGAAATTTTGGCACTTTATTTATGAATGCGTTTGAAAATTGTAATTGTAATTTGAAAATTCCAAATTCGGAATTGATTGACTAAATCATTCAAATGATATTTAATTTTCAAGTCGTTCCAATTTCACGTTGTTTCTAATGGAAAATTCACAAATTTGCTTTTAAAAATTATTCAAAACATTAAGATTTTCTTTATATTTTTTACTACTATTGGCGCATACAAACAATGTTAAAAACCCAGTTTAAATTAGTTTGTCTGAAATTTTTGTTTTTCAATTGTTTAAACAATAAATAATATGAAAATTGTTAATAAAACGTTAACAATCTATCAAGTATCATTATAAGTAACATACAACACAAAATTTCAATTTTCGAAGAAATAAAAAGGATAAATTTTAACAATTTATTATGAAAAAGACTATGAAAATCTTTAATTTTGCTCCATACATAATAAAATCTAAAGACACGATAGTATCTTGACGCCAAGTTAATTTACTCAAAAAAAAAAAAAAAAATTGCAGGAGTTTTGGTCAGACGTCAGAGAATTCCATTACCAAGTCCTGTAAAAAATCAGTTCTACGACATCTTGGACTTGAACATCGGAAATCAACCCGAGATCTACGGACGAGTATACAAAATCGTTGATTGTGATAAATTCACAAGAAATTTTTTGAATCGCATGGGAATTCCAGTTCCAGATCCAATTGAAATTCCAAATGATCATTACATGGAGAAAAGACAAACGGTAATGTCACTATCCTTATTTTGTCCAATATAATAGGGTAAGGGGGGGGCAAAATGGGGTACCCCAAAAATTTGGCGAAAATTTTCAATATTTTAAAATTGAATAAAATTGAATATCAAATTGAAAATCAAATATCTTTTTGCTATATGAACATTGTATTTGGTGATTTAAAAATACATTTGAGCAAAAATTCAAATAAATCATCAATTAATTACTGGAAATAAGACGGTAAAGCTAATAATGAGATAACAGTAGAAAAAAAAATTAATAAATTATTAAAAAAAAATTCTTTCTTACTATTTGACGGGGTACCCCATTTTGCACGCTAAAATCAATTTTTTTTCTCATGGCAGCTGAAAATTCTATTTCTTTCCGTTAATTGTGATTAAAAAACAAAAGATTCAGCATATTTAAACCCTTGAAATCGTAAGATTTTCTTAAGTACCCTATTTTTCACCCTAAAATGATATTTTCAAAATGAAATTTTTTATTCATCAAAACTTGTATTCTTTCAGTCACAATTTGCGAAACAACCGAGTAGACGATCCGACACTCTAGGCAAATTTTTGAAGTACGATAGGAAAATCTTGAGATTTTATGGCTACTGGGACGACTCGGAGAGTGAACACGGATACATTCACAACCTCGAATTGTGCTATTACCTTGCAGATGACACGATGGAGATCAGGGAAACCGCACTGCCGAATTCTGGAATAGCAACTCGTTCCATGTTTGTGAAAAAAATGAAAGTTCCAAAGGTTCCAAAAATCAGTACAAAAATCATAATAATGAATGAAGAAAAAAATATATTAAATCTTGAATGAAATTTTTTTCAGTTCTTCAAGGGTATGAATCCCTTAGGCTCGGGCAACCCTTATACGGTTCTGAACGTGTTAGGCGAGAGTGCTGCTCAAAGCTGGTACTTGGTTGATCCTCTGAACACAGGAAATATCCCAGTTGAGTATTATAAGGAAAATGATTTAACGATCGGTGCACAACTGGACATTTTTGGTCGCAGAGTCGTCATAACTGACCTCGATCCATTCACTAAAGAATATTACAGGTAAGATTGAAATGAAAAAAAAAACATTTTATTTACCAAATTATTAACAATTTTTAATAATTGAAATATTGATATAATCATTAATAATTAATAATAATTCAAAATTTATTTTTTCAAGAGCAAAGTACGGGCTCGATGATTTTAAGCCTCTGAAAAATCCAGGTTCGGATTCCTGCGACTATTCTCAAGAAAAAGAGATTCCTCCTTACAACGGCTTTGGCTCTTACGACGATTCTCTTGGAAACTGTCTGAGCATTGTGCCAAAAATGCCTAGAGTCGATTTTGTCAGATTTCACGAATTCGATAAGTAGGTTTTATGCAAATGAATCTAAATAACTAATTATAAAAAGTATCTCTTGAATATTCCAACTACTAGTTTCCTTTACATTTTATTGTGCCATTCGTATCTTGTACGACTATTATTTTTATTCGTGTTAATTGCCTGTGCATGTAAACTGGAAGTATTTAACTGCCCATTTCCGGTTGTCTTTTTTTTTCTTATTTTGCTCTCGCTACTAATTACTCGCTTATCCTTTTATTAAACGTTCATCCTTTTTCTCCTCATTCATTAATCTTTTTGTTCTTTTTTGCTCCAGGCAAGGCCTCGACAACCGGGTATTGCGATTCCGCGCTAAAATGATTTCCCACATACCCGACAACTCGCTTCGACACTTCGTAATTAGAGTCTTCCTGATGGACGACACAATCTCGATCTTCGAAATGGCACCGAGAAATACAGGTTCCGACTGCCTCGCAATGAGAACATTTTTTTTTCTAAACTTCAATTTTGAAATACTAAGCAGAAATGCGTTTTTTAATCTTGCAGGTTTTCAGAGTCGACTTTTTCAAAAGAAGATGCGAGTTATGCTGCCGGGACAAGATATTTATACGAACGTAAAACCAAAGTACTACGAGCCTTCACATTTCTACGTAGGCGCAAGGGTCAACCTTTGCGATACTCATTTTCAAATAACCCTGGCCGACGAATACGCGCTTCGTTACATGGAAATAAACTGTGACAAGGTCCCAACGATAATTATATCTTCATTTTATTTCCATCTTCAGAGCCTTTAATATTCTCGTATATTTATTTTCAGTTCCCAAAAGCGAATATAAAATTAATAATGGATAAATTACGGGAAGGGCTTAAACCGTTTTATAAGGATTTCCTGGTGGAGTTTAGTCCCAAGGAATCCGGCTGCGAGCCAGTTCTGGAATACAGACGTTTCAGGTTTGATAAAAAAATGATATTAGTAAGGATGTACTGGAGATAACTCGAAACGATGGTAAAAATCTGAAAATTTGAGTCATAATAGAATCCCAATGCTTCTGTACAAATTTCAACACAAAATTCACTTAATCGTTTAAAAGGTATAAATTTACCGTTTTGCGATAATGATAATTATCAATTTCGCAAAACGGTAAATTTTTTCTCAAAAGGTTTGAATATTACAGAATTTTTCTGTCAAAATTCATTAACAGGTACTAAAAAATTTTTAAGAAATTATCCACTTATGTCAGCAAATTGAATTTTCCCCTCTAACGATACCTAAAAATTGATCGAAACGATGAAGTTTTGTTGATAATTTTTTTCTACTATCAGATAACACAGAGATAATAAAAACCAAGTTTAAACAATTTTGTCTAAAATTTTTGTGTTTTAATTGTTTAATGAGGAATTGGAGGTATTTTTAAGAAGCTAAAAAAAATTTCAAATTGTGCTTTAGAGAAAATTCATATAAATGTTCTAAACATAAACAAAAAAGGGACATTTTTTAAAATATGTTTCATATGAGTGTTCAATGCTAATTACAACATTTGAAAGCATTTCACTTAATTTTTCTATTTTAACTGTTTAAACATATTAATTGTAAAATGGCTAAATTAATGATGTAAAGTTGTTAATTGCTATTGTAGCTAATACTCAAAAAATTCATGAAAACCCTTTCAAAAGACTAGAAAATCAGAAATTCGCAAAATTTTCATTCTCAACATCCTTTTGACATGGATTGTACCACCAATTCCTCCTTAAACAATAAATAATAATAAAATTATTGATAAGACATTAGTAACCTGTTGACTATCATTTTAAATATCACAATAAAAAATTAAAAACTTTTTAACAGAAAAAAGGCTAAATTTTAATTATTCATTACTCCAGTTCATCCTTAAATCATGAATTAAATTATTTCTTCACTGTGTAATAATTTTGCAGAGAAGCCATGTGTCGATACTTGGGTGACAATATAGTCGAACACGAGATGATAACGGTGGCCAGACATTACACTTGGAATAAAAAGGAGGAAAGATATTCGAGAGAATACATAAGGTAAACATTTTTTATCATCATATTTGGATAGATTTTGAGATTACCTTTTGTTAATTATTTTTTCAATTTTGAATAGACGTCTGATGCACACTGAGATAAGTCGACTTCTGTGGATAGAACTAGATCGCTTGGAAGAAGATGTTCATCACTGGGATCGGGCCCGCACAGGCTTCTTACCTCGAGACGAGCTTTACACAATTCTGCGTGGTTGCAGGATTCCAGTAGATCCAGAACTTTTGAAAGCGATGCTCGATCAGTAAGTTAAAATTATCAGTAAATTAAGAACTGTACATGATCTGTTAATCACTACTTGGGAATAGATAACGGAAAATTTCCAGTTTTACAAGTAGCATTGTAAATTAATGAAAATGTAATTATATATAATTTTTGTTGTTTCAGTTTGCACAAAAATGAACAAGGGCTCATTGATTACAACGATATGCTTCGATTTATGAATACAAAAATCAATCCCGTCACGCCGATGGTTCCAATCAGTATAAAGGTAACAAATTGTTTTTATTATAAATATAACATAATCAACGCGCTGTTAATCTACACGAATGCGAGAGAAACAAATGAAAAATTAAGAATTACCTTAAGGTGATGTTTATGGAAGAATTCTAGGTATAATCCATGTAAAGAATATGCTCAGAACGAAAATTTTGCGAATTTTTTACTTTCTAGTCTTTTGAAGTGGTTCTGAATTGTTTGTGTACTAGCTACAATAACGATTAACAGCTTCTGATTGTCAATTAAATCATTTTAACAATTAACATTGTTTAAACAATTAAAATAAAAAAATTAAGTGAAATGCTTTCAAATTTTGGAATTAGCATTGACCACTCATATGAAACATAAAAAAATTGTTACGGAGATGGTACCTTTTTTGTTTATGTTTAGAACATTTATATGAATTTTCTATAAGACACAATGTCAAATTTTATAAAGTTTAAAAGTTCATAACTTCAAAACCATTCAGTAAATCTTTCTCAAATTTGGCACAAGGATTTTTAGCTGTTTTCTAACAAGTCTACAAAATTTTAACTTTTTCTTACCATTTTAAAAATACCTCCAATTCCTCTAAAAAAGCGTTAAGGGTTCCACTCCTTCCAACAGAGAATAATGTGTTTTTTCCAAAACATCCAGATTTTTTAAGAAAAAAGTGTATCCATTTTGCAATTGTATCTCTCGCACTCATAGGACTTAAACATCACCTTGACCCCCTGTAGTCACACCTCTGAATAATAACGTAATAGTCACATGGGGTGTAATTCACCCCACACATTTTGTTGAGTGAAAAATCATTCAAAAATAACAAAAAAAAGTTTCAAAAAATTCCATAGTTTATTTTTAACGTTTTTTGACAGACTGTATAGATTATTCTAGACTCACTTTATTTTTTATATGAAAAAAATTGTCGAAAACGAAAAGTTGCAGACCGGAATCCGGAGTTGAAAAATTATTCAAAAATTACAAAAAAAGTTTTAAAAAATTCCACAGTCTATTTTTAACTTTTTCCAACAGACTGCGTAGATTATTTTTGATTCACTTTATTTTTTATATGAAATATGATATATGAATTGGGCTGGGGTGTATTTTACCTAGTGCGACTATTTACGGATTAAAGGAAGAATTACAGTAACAATTATTATATCAAATTTTTTTCAGAATGCTTTGTGGTGGGCTTCGGAGAAAGAACCGGACTATGGAGCAGGATTAGATTGGTGCGCCTTCTTGAGAGATCTGGACATCAAAGAGGACGATCCAGCTCCTCAATCGCTAAATTTTGTACCGACCGAAAATTGAAAACAGAAATTCGTAAAAAAATAAAATAAAAAATGTAAATTCGAATGCGATTTATTTAATGGAAATCATGGGAGTTTACATTCGAAGTATTTCTTCAATATGTATAATTCTATGTACACATTGTTCTAACTGTATTATCGCACCGCGTTCTCTATCCTCGTAGTCCTCGATACATTTAATATTAACGATATCAATAATTATCGTAAGTTCTACTATAAATACAGTCGATATAGTACGTGAGTATTATAAGCGCAAATGCGAACAAGATGAGACAATTTTTTTCTTCTGCACCTTTTTCTATAATAAATACCGTTTGAATATATCAGGGAATTAATCTACTTGTATTATAAATAACATTTTGGTCGATTACCACGCATAAATAGTCGGATGCGTTTTTTCCCTTTTCTCATCCGCGACAATCCGCGAATTCTTGAACAATTTATCTCTTGAATGACATTTTTACTTCATTAATAATAAATATGGAAATTGAGCTCTTCGATCGATCGAAGTGATAGAAACATTTAGTCTTCATAGTTTTATAGAAACGTTTAGTTTCACCAGTTACATTTTTTTATTCGAAAGAAAAGATTGTTTTTTTATAGGAGTGTTTTTTTCTTTCCATTAGAAAAAAAACGGCGCATGGTGAATTTTCGGATAAGAGAGTTTTTGATTTCGCTTCAGTTACATTCGTAAGTCGTGATGACGTTTCGGCATGTTTTGCACTTGACGTAGCAGCAGCTGATGTACTTGCACTCGCATCTCTCGAGTATTTCCTGAGTCTTGGTCACGTGACCGCGTCCGCAGCAGAGGTACTCGCAACCCTCGTAACCGGGACTGCTGCCGTTGCACTGCCTGCGAGAAAAAAAAAACCAGAATGATCAAAATTGATTTTCAGTTCGAAAAAAAAAGAATTTTTCAGTCCGAGAAATGTTTATTAACCTTGCCAGCTGTAATTTCAGTCTTTAAAAACGTTTATTTTATTGCAGGAAAATAAATAAGGAGGAAGGAAAGAGAGAGGGCTCCGAAGAATTCCGAATTCAATTATCGTGCGAACAGAAAGATCGAA
Source organism: Cremastinae sp. B BG-2022a (assembly GCA_030522605.1). NCBI lineage: Eukaryota > Metazoa > Arthropoda > Insecta > Hymenoptera > Ichneumonidae > Cremastinae sp. B BG-2022a. The sequence goes on from JAPYYX010001673.1 coordinate 20,506, forward strand.
CGAGCTGGAATACTCCCTGACAGACAAACGATGCGACCACGCCTACGCGTTTCCACGTAATCATGCCACACACTAAAAAATTCGAAAATACGCGTCTATATAATAATTATTGGTTACCTTCACGGAATTCGACAGATCGTCCTAACCTCTATCATTTTTTTCCTGAAGATAATTTTCGAGAGAAAAAATGTTTATTAAAAACGAAATATAATAAATATTTAAGAAATGCAATTAATATTAAATGAATGCAGATGAGTCATATATTTCTTATCAATCACGGTTTCAGGCATATTCAGCAGTTACGAAACAATTTCTCAGCTCGGGCGACAAAGGGCGTCCACTTTGGCGAAATTTATTCGCTCAGCCACGAGTAATTTTTAATACTCCGAAAACAGGTTTTCGCGTTCGTTAACGAAAAGAAGACGATGTCCGACTGTCCGAGGGAGGAGCGAAGCGGGAGAAGACGCGAAGAGAGGAAAACACGAAGAAAAAAGTCGAGCGAGGAAAATAAAACGTGGCAAAATCCTTTCATATCTCGGGGATCTTTTCATTCTCACTTATAATTACCGGCACGCTCGCATAAATAAATCGCACATCGAGAGGCTGCGGTCTTCGATGAAGAATAGACGCGGGTGAAAAGAAATTTTATGTACCGGGTGTCTCAGGAATACAACAAACACTTTGCACTGCGCTCGCCAGATCGAGCTCGCAACTGGACGTGGTACATGACGCGACGCTATTGTCACGTGACCAGTGAACATAACCTTTTTATTTTGAGGCACGCCAAGCTGTTGTACGCTGAGATCCGTCATCAACTTTTCGGGTGACCTTTTGTCATATTTTCGCGTCTTTGGTGTTCTTGGAATGTGCAAAACGCGAATTCTCCTAAAAGAATCCCACCCTGTACTATAAACTCGTGTACCTCAGCGTACATTATTATTATGTTTATAAATGTGTATACAAATCGAGGGAAGATATTCGTGTGTGGCATCGAGATGTGACGAACGGTAAGGGAATGGAGAAAAATAAAACAAGTAGCGAACGAGGGTAGAAAAAGGAGAAGGAGAGACGGGGAAAAGGATAGATTATTAGCACCTGAGATAAAGTATTATGAAGCCTGCGGGAACGAGGCCCCGAGCGACGTCAGACCAAGCGGGACGTCGCGTTTTTATTCAGCCATTCATAGTCACCGACGTACTAAATCTATAAATACTTATGTGGAGCATGTACCGTCGTAAATACGCGATTAGTTTCTCCAAGGCGCAAATGTGTTTCGGAAACATTCGGATGGCGACCATTTGCAATTTTCATTTCCTACTTGTACTGGTGATGATTTTTCACGAATTCTCATTTCGATTTTAAAACGGAAGGAAAAAATGATCGCAGGATTCGATGTGAACATTAGCGAATGATTTTAATATTTGAATTTATCATAAATTATAAACGACGTTGATGGCGGCCATTTGCAATTTTCATTCGCTACTTCAACTGTTGATGATTTTCACGAATTTTCATTTTGATTGTAATAAATTAAAAATTTTGTTTATAATAAATTATAAAAGCGACGTTGATTTTCATTCGCTTCGATGTGAACATCAGCGAGTGATTTTAAGGTAGTTCTGTCATTTTTTTGTTTTCTTAGGATTTTGTTGAAATTTTGTACAAACCTTCTTTGATACGACCTGCATATACGTGTGCCAAATTTTAAAAGGTTTCACCACGTAGATATCGAGATATTTATTGTTGAAAATCACAATTTTTAGTTCTCTCCCATAAGAGCACGACATAAATAATATTGCGATTTTCAATTCTAAATATCTTGACTTCTAGATGGTGGTTCGTCTTGAAACTTTGCATGGTTCTTTCTAGTACTTGAAAGAAGTTTCCTTTAGTTTTTTGAAAAAATTGTAAGATTTTGTTTTTCATGATTTTCTTAC